>JAKUCV010002460.1:180594-192445 GCA_028386065.3 Turnera subulata | reverse complement strand
TGAGTGATTATTGTGTTGTTATACACACCTTGAGGGAGGTTAGTTCCCTTGGTTAGATTCACAAGAAGAGGGTATATCTTCTTGTGTGAGAAGTCTTGAAGTGAGGTATCTTCAAGCAAGAGAGCTGAAGTTCATGTGACTTGAACTTTCAGGTTTAGGATTCTTGTGACTAGAATTCCTAGGTTGTAACGGTTTGTTAAGCACCGTAAGCTTAACGTAGATAGTGAAATCTTCAAGTGAGACTTGAAGGGTTGGATTAGCCACACTAGTAGAGTGTGTGTGAACCAGGATAAATTTCTTGTGTCCTTCATTCTTTCAATTCCGCATTTAATTCCTGCTTATTTCGTTTTTATTCGATTATCGCTATTCACCCCCCCTCTAGCTTAAGTCTATTGTTTCTAACAATTGGTAGCGGAGCCTAACTCTCTGAAAAACTTAACCGTTTGAGAGGTATTATCCATGGCTTTTTCAAATTATTTGTATGCAGGAATCATTGAAGGACAATCCACTACCCGTGCACCATTCTTTGACGGGACAAATTTCGCATATTGGAAGGAAATGATGAGAATCTTCATCCAAGCCAATAACATTGCAGCTTGGCTAACGATAAAGAATGGCGTTCAAGTTCCGACAAGGACGGAAGCAGGGTACAACGAAGATGACATCCAAAGAATCGAAAACCACTCCAAGGTAATACACTTGCTCCAAGGTGCAGTCAATCCGAATGACTATCAAATGATCTCGCACTGCGCAACGGCCAAGGAGATGTGGGAAATGCTGGGAGTCATCTATGAGGAAATCGACAGCAAGCAAGATAAAACTGTCAACCTCTGTTGCATGGCAAATGAAGAATCTCTGGAAGAGGTAAGTACTTCCTATTCGAATGATGATTATACATTTGAAGAGCTGCAAGATGCATTTAGTGAATTGTATAGTAAATTCATTTCTGTCTCAAATGTTAATAAGAACTTAAAGAAACAGAACAAGACCTTAGAAAATAATGTAGAATTATTATCACATGATAAGGATAAGTTATCTAGTGAAATTGATAAGCTTGAAAAGGATAATGAGAAATTATCAAATGATAAGGAAGAGTTATCAAGTAAAATTGATAAGCTTGAAAAGGAAAAGCATGCTCTTAGTATGTCTTGCAATGAACTTAATGAGAAGATTTCTTCTAATGTATGTGCTTGTGTTGAATTGAGAAAAGAGAATGAATCTCTTAAGCATCAAGTTGATGATTTGAAGAAAACATTAGAGAAATTTACAAATGGTAGAGATAGTCTTAATCTTCTCCTAGGACAACAAAGAAGTCCAACACAAAAAGAAGGATTAGGTGCATCTCATATGACAAATGATGTCAAAACTGTGGTGCTCAATGCTAAGACACATAAACATGGTGTTTCATCTTCTATTCTTCATACTAGATCACATGCTCATGACACAAGATCATATACTCATCATAGAAGGTCACATGCTCAAAATGCAAGATCAAATGTAAGTAGTGGAAAATCTCATTATGCTAAAATGAATGCCTACAATGGTAGGAATGGAAAATCTCATTACACTAAACCTAGGACACACATAGCCCAACCTAGGGAAAACAGGGTTATACCTAAGGAAAACAAGTTTACTAGAATGCATAGACATAATCAAAATAGCAACTATTATCAACCAAGGAGGATGCATAATCCTAATGTTATTTGTCACTATTGTAATAGGATAGGACACATTGCCCCGGTATGTTTTACTAGGCATAGACATTGGGCACAAGATAAGGCTCATCACTATTTTGTTCCTAACCACCAAGGACCCAAAAAGATTTGGGTACCAAAATCCCTTTGATTCGTTTTGCAGGTATGCTTGAAGGCATCAAGTGTACTTTGGTACCTTGATTGCGGATGCTCCAAGCAAATAACCAAAGAAGCATCCAAGTTCTTAATCAATTCTTGTAGAAATGCAAGGATGAGTGTTGTTTTTGTAGGTACCCCTCATTTAGGCAAAAAGATAGGGGGAACAAAGGGATGATGAAGAACTTCAAAATTTGAGCAGAAGTCTCAATACATCGATGTTGAGTATCACAACATCGATGTTCAGCTAAGCTTTCTAACTTTCTTTATTTTGGCACATATAGAAGTGTATAGGTGTAGCTAATATGTTTCAAAAGCTCCACTTATTTCTTACATAAGCACTTCCCAACCTCTTCTCATTGCTATTTCTTTTTGCTAATGCCAAAAGGGGGAAGATAGGAAGAAGTATATGCAACAAGATAGGGGGAATTATAGTTTGTAAAACATAGGGGGAATCATCTTTATGTTATAAACATTAGCATATACTTCTAGTTGTTTGTCATTATCAAAAAGGGGGAAATTGTTAGAACTCATGCCTCCTTGTTTCATTTCAGAGTTTTGATAATGACAAACCTTGGCTCAATTGATGACAACCTTGAAGCAAAAAGAAATCAAGCAAACAAGTGCTCAACCAAAGTGATCAAGAATTCAAGAGAAGATATGATCAAGAGTTGAAGTACAAGAAGAGCAAGAGAAGTTAGGACCCATTTGTACAAGGTAAAACACTCAACTTCTCTTAGGCATTGGCTCAAAATAAAACAAGTTTTACTCATGCATTTCATAGCATCATTTCAATCACAAAGTTGTGTTTTTAGTCCAAAACATCGATGTTCTGAAACCAAACATCGATGTTCTGTTTTTCAAAGATTTCCAAAATTTGGCAGTAGGAAAATAACATCGATGTTGGCATCCTAAACATCGATGTTCTTGTGACCGTTGGTCAAAACATCGATGTTTACAATCCAACATCGATGTTCATGAAAACTGTCTTTGAAACATAATTTTGCCGAAGCCAAAAAACATCGATGTTGGACAATACAACATCGATGTTTCACAAAACATCGATGTTTCATTTTCCAACATCGATGTTCTGGCATAGACCCTTTTCCATCATATTTTTGCGAAGCCAAAAAACATCGATGTTGAATTGAAGAACATCGATGTTGAGTATGGAAACATCGATGTTCTAAAATGCAACATCGATGTTCTACTAGCCGTTGGAACAATTATTTAAAAATGTTGGCTAAAACATCGATGTTTAGATGCAAAACATCGATGTTCTGCCGTTGTAGCAGACAACTTTTCAGCACCCACTATGTTTTGTTTAAGGCTGTTTTTGGGTGGATTTCAAACGACTCTATAACTTTTCAAAGCTATAAATTGAGCATTTTTAGCTGTGTTTCAAAGCTAATCAACTCTCTACATTCAAGCTATTCATTCATACATACATTACAAATCCTAATTGAGCCAATATCCTTTGAGGATTGAGAGTTGCCTTTTAGAGCTTCATTTGTACACTCACATCTGCTCTTTGAGAGAGACCTCTTGTTTGAGTGATTATTGTGTTGTTATACACCTTGAGGGAGGTTAGTTCCCTTGGTTAGATTCATAAGAAGAGGGGTATATCTTCTTGTGTGAGAAGTCTTGAAGTGAGGTATCTTCAAGCAAGAGAGCTGAAGTTCATGTGACTTGAACTTTCAGGGTTTAGGATTCTTGTGACTAGAATTCCTAGGTTGTAACGGTTTGTTAAGCACCCGTAAGCTTAACGTAGATAGTGAAATCTTCAAGTGAGACTTGAAGGGCTGGATTAGCCACACTAGTAGAGTGTGTGTGAACCAGGATAAATTTCTTGTGTCCTTCATTCTTTCAATTCCGCATTTAATTCCTGCTTATTTCGTTTTTATTCGATTATCGCTATTCACCCCCCCTCTAGCTTAAGTCTATTGTTTCTAACACTTATTATTAATATAATATTAAATAAGGATATTTTAGTCTTTCAATTTGGAGAGGTCATGCTTTTATAGATAGTATAGATAGTATAGATATAACGGGTTATCTATATGCTCTATTTTTTTTATTTTCCTATGGATGAAAAGAGATTTATTTTCACAATTCAAATTCAAAAATATAAAAATCTTTGTACAAGCATTTCTAATCTTATAACGTGGAGTTTGGATTTAATAGGATGCTACGGTTTAGCGAACAGGCCAATTGGTTTTAGCTCATCTCATTGGGGGTGGCAATTCACTTTCGATAAACACCAAAAAAAAGAAAATAGAAAACTAATGGAGCATATCAAAAGGCTAAAATTGCCTTTTGGATAGCTATTGAGGATAAATTTGACAATTCACTTCAACTTCAACAATTTGGCAGTCCCTTAGTTATATAGTATAGATAGTATAGATAAGTATAGGTATAGATGTAATAGGGGTAAAGTAAAGGCTCCCTAGGTTTGACAAAAAAAAAATAAACAGGTATTTAAATATTATTTTATATGGTAAACTCAATGTTAAACTCGGACTGGAAGTTGACCCAGTTGTAGTTTTTTCGGGCTAAAAGTTGGTCAAACTCTAGTTCAACCAGAAATTTATAAAGGAAAATTTGAGTCGAAAACCAGCCGGCTCACGGTTAACCGAATTCAACCGGCCAGGCTGGCCCGAGTTTAACAACAGGGTAAACCTATCTATCATAATCAGGCCGGTGATGATCGGGATCCGAACTAATCACCCACGGTGGACGATAAAAAATTTATTTTATGTATATTACATTTGACATAATCAACTTTTAGTTATTATATTTTAATGCTGTCCAAATTAGTTAGGTTGAGTGATAAAGGGTTTTGGTGGTAAACCTCACTATGGTTATGAAAAATACAATATTTAAAGGAACGCCACCGGTTATAAATTAGTCGGGTTTGTGTTTAGATTGGGCCATATACTAGAAAGGAAAGGAAACAAAAAAAAAATATTTGGAAAGACCCAATTATCTTCTACGAAGAATGTGAAATTCAGACCTCAAATTTAACCCAAGGGGTAAGCTTCTCTTTGAAACCCAGGAAGAGTTCAAATTCACATAACAGAAGTATCAGCATTTCCAGATTCACATAACCACAAATTCAATGATATGGCATGCTCACTAATAATATCGAAAACGAAATCTCTTATTGGTTACAATATTACCAATGGTGCACTGTTTAGTATAATAACTTTTAACTACTCAAACTTTTTTTTTAGATTCAAATCAAACTTCATTAAAGCTAGGGAAGGCCCTAAAAATGGTTTACATTAGAAAATTTAAAACAATAGTACAACAAGCTTAGAATTCAGATCTAAGAAGCAAATCGTATACCCCAAAAACTACATAAAAATTTGGAAATCAGAGGACAAAGAACAAGACTTCAGTTGAGTCAAGTTGCAAAAATGAAGTCTCGTGTCTGTACATTCATCCGCTAAAATGCCATTGGGGAAACGATGGCAATTGCTAAAGTGCCTTCGATTATGCTCATAGCCATGAAGCCTTTTTGTACGTATGACGTTTGGCCCATGCAAACTCATTAGACCAAGCACCAACCGGTCTATTAACACCACAAAGTGAGAGTAGCGACCAAATGGAGGAAGAGAAATTAAGAATGTTGTTTTTTTTTGCCTTGAATTTTAGTGGACCTAATTTATGGTTTGGGCTTGTAGACTTGTTATTAGTTATGGTCCAACTGTTAAGTTGCCGAAGGTGCAGGTTTACATACAGAGAATGTAAACAGCTTTTGTATTGTACTATCATTCATCATAGTGGAAAAACCCTCTCTGTTCTTGTCCGAGGACATAGGCATCAATGGCCGAACCTCGTTAAATCCTTGTGTCTATTACTTTTCTTTCTCGTTGAGTGCTTGATTGATTGTGAGAAATAAACACGTTCTCTTGACATTTGGTAGCGGAGCTCAGGGGTTGTTTTGGGTTCACAATCTAGGTTGTGAAGATGTCAAATTCAACATCTTCTTCAGCAAAGTATGAGAAAGAGAAGTTTGATGGAGGATCTAATTTTAGTCTTTGGAAGATTAGAATGAGATCTTCTCTGGTATTGCAATGATTGTGGAAGGCAGTGGATGAGAATTTTCCTGCCGGTACAATAGATACGGTGAAGGAGGAACAGAAGGAAAAGGCTTTGGGTGCGATTTTCATGTCTGTCACTGATAGAGTGCTGCGCGTTCATCAGTATCAGCGAAAGAAGCATGGAAAAAATTGGAGGACAAGTATTCTGTTAAATCGCTGACAAATCGGCTTTACCTGAAGAACAAGCTGTATACTCTCAGTATGCAAGAAGGTACATCTACACTCATGTGACCAAGACGCAAATGCCACAACTGAGACTTACTAAGATGACTACTCCCTGACGCAACAGCAGCTTCTCCTGAAGCCACACTACCGTGAAGAAAATACAATCTACATTCTAATTTTCCTTTCATAAGTACCATGGAGCCTTTGCACACCTTTAGGATCCCATTTTCAGAATGAAACTTGTATCCTTGATCATCCAAAGTTGAAAGAGAAATTAAATTCCTCTTCATATGGGGAACATGCCAACACTCAATGCTTCTAATAACACCATCGAACATTTTTAACTTGATGTGACCAATCACTTCCACTGACAAAGAATTGTTATTGCCCATGAAGACATTCCCACTCATTTGTTTGTATGTAGCAAACCAATGCCTGTGAGGAACATGTGAAACGTCGCACCAGAATCAAGAACCCATGAATTATGTCCATGAATAGAACCCACAGACAAAACTTCCCCAGTTCTATCACTGTCTTCAGAATTGACGCAAGTGTCGACAATATTTCATCCTTTTTCTTCCCCTTATTCTTCAACATTGGACAATCATATTTCAAGTGACCCTTCTCTCCACACTTATAACAAAATCTGTTCTTGACTCTAGACTTCGACCTAGCCTTAGATTTCTTAGAGAAATCCTTATATTGTGTTCTTCCCCTACTCACCAGACTCTCACCTTCTGATCTATTGTCTGGAAAATTCTTTGTAAGCTCCTTTGATTTCAGCCAACTACTAACATCATCCAGCTTAACACTTTCTTTCCCATACAATAATGTATCAACAAAATTCTCATAACATGGTGGTAATGAGCATAACAAAATCAAGGCTTGATCCTAAAAATGAAGCTCTAGAATTTTGTGAACACTGTGTGTTTGGTAAACAAACTAGGGTGAAGTTCAGCAAGAAGGCAAAACACAAGACCAAGGGCAAGTTAGATTACATACATTCTGACTTGTGGGGTCCGAACAGAGTTCCTTCTAAGAATGGTACCAGGTATTTCATGACTTTGATTGATGATTATTCTAGGATGGTGTGGGTGTATTTTCTAAAGACAAAAGATGAAGCATTTTCAACTTCTGTTAAATGGAAGACGATGGTTGAGCGCCAAACAGAGCGAAAAGTTAAGCGTCTTCGGACTGACAATGGGTTGGAAATTTGCAACAGGGTGTACAACAATTTCTGCAGCAAAGAGGGAATAGTGAGGCACCGCACTTGTGCAGGAACACCACAGCAGAATGGTGTTGCAGAACGTATGAACAGGACGCTTTGTGATAGAGCACGAAGCATGCTTTCACATTCAGGTGTGAGCAAAAATTTTTGGGCTGAAGCTGTCAATACAGCTTGCTATTTGGTTAACAGGTCTCCATCGATAGCTATTGAGTTGAAAACTCCTTTTGAGGTATGGTCCGGTTTTCTTGCTGATTACTCTAATTTAAGAGTATTTGGTTGTCCTGCATATGCTCATGTGAGGGATGGTAAACTTGAGCCGAGGGCAAAGAAATGCATATTTCTAGGATATGCATCTGGAGTAAAGGGTTACAGGCTGTGGTGTACAGATACCATGTCTCCAGGTATGATTATTAGCAGGGATGTGAAATTTAATGAATGTGTCTCATTGGATGGTCAAAAGGAGAAGACAATAGCAGAAACAGACCGCGGTGTCAGAGAACAAATTGAGCTTGAGATTGATATTCCACAAGTTTAGCCTTGTAATACAGTTGTGGAGGAGGTGCAAAATCTTGCTGTTGATGATGCACCTGTACAACAACAGCAAACGTATAATATTGCCACAGGTAGATCAAAGAGGCAAACGAAAGTACCAGCTAAGTATACGAATGTTGCTGATGCAAATTTTGTTGGTTATGCAAACCTTGTAGAATTTGCATTGTCAGTTGCAGAAACAATTGATGTGCAGGAGCCTAATAGCAATAAAGAAGCTATTGCTAGCTCGGATGCTGATCAATGGATTGGTGCTATGGGTGAAGAGATTGAGTCTCTTCACAAGAATCAAACATGGAAGCTTGTTCTATTGCCAAAAGGACAGAAGATAGTAGGCTGCAAGTGGGTTTTCAAGAGGAAAGAAGGAAATCCGAGGGTTGAAGCACCTAGATACAAGGCAAGGTTAGTAGCTAAAGGTTTTACACAGAGGGAGGGGATAGACTATAATGAAGTATTTTCTCCAGTGGTAAAACACAGCTCTATCAGGGTCTTATTAGCTATGGTGGCTCTTCATGACTTAGAGCTAGAGCAGTTAGATGTAAAAACTGCATTCTTGCATGGTGAGTTGGAGGAGCAAATTTATATGCGTCAACTTGAGGATTCATCACTCCAGGTATGGAAGACCATGTTTGCTTACTTAAGAAATCCTTATATGGTTTGAAACAGTCTCTTAGGCAGTAGTATAAGAGGTTTGATACATTCATGGTTCGTAGTGGCTTTACTCGAAGTGCATATGATAGTTGTGTGTATCATAAGAAGCTTGCAGATGATTCTTTGGTGTATTTGCTGTTGTATGTGGATGACATGCTCATTGCTGCTAAAAGTATATCAGAGATTACCGTATTGAAAAAGCAGCTTGGTAAAGAGTTTGAGATGAAGGATTTGGGTGCAGCAAGGAAGATTTTGGGGATGTAAATCACAAGGAATAGAAGTGTTGGGAAGCTTATGCTTAGTCAACAGTCCTATGTTGAGAAAGTTCTCCAAAGGTTTAATTTAGCACCTGTGTCTACTCCATTTGCTACACATTTCAAGTTGTCTGCAGACATGTCACCAAAGACGGACGAGGAGATGAAAGAAATGTCTCTTGTTCCATATTAAAGTGCTGTAGGTAGCATCATGTATGCTATGGTATGCACTAGTCCTGACATTTTACATGCTGTTAGTGTTGTGAGTAGATACATGGCGTATCCGTGAAAGGAACATTGGCAAGCAGTGAAGTGGATTACGATATACTTAAAAAGTACTGCTAGTGTTGGTTTGACGTTTGACAAAGCCGAGTTAATGAGTTCGGTTGTTGGCTATGTTGATTCAAACTATGCAGGGGACTTAGATAAGAGAAGGTCTTTGACAGGTTATATCTTTAGTCTTTCTGGTAGTGCTAGCAGTTGGAAAGCAACTTTGCAAGCTGTTGTTGCGTTGTCTTCTCAACAAGTGATCTATGTCCTTCATGTGATAAAAACACAGTAAACAGGAAGTGACATTAGTGATACCCAGGCACAAAGTCCGGTACGAATGGCTAAGCGATCCAATATCGCTCGCCAACTGTGCTTAGGATGAAACCAGCAACAACCAGAGAAGTGTAAACCAACCCTTTAGGATGAAACCAGCAAACCAGAAAAGTGTAAACCAACCCACACTAGCTCGCTTAAGACGGAGTGACTGCCAAACACTTCTAACTAAATACCAACCAGAGGCAGTAAAAGTCTAGTGAATTGTATCAGGGTCATTTGATACAATCAATATTGAAAAGTATATAATAGATATTAGATTATTTTGGAGAAAAGTTTTGTAATATGAAAACAGAACAAATTGAACATTTAGTCCGGTTTTCAAATATTCCAAATTAATTGAATACGTTTTTAAATTTTTACAAGTTTTCTCATAGAAAATAGAAATTAGAAAAGGAGTAAGAAATTAGAATTAGAAAATGAAAAAATATTTTCTGTTGATGAACACAACCGAAGCTGTGTGACAAATTAACAGTGTAGATCTTGTGCTTTGTGTTTTACTCAATTGATTAATTTGGCTCGGTCCTAGAAATTGATGCTATGGGATAAACGACAGTTATGCTGGTCGCTTTGCATCAAATTGCTCTGCCATGGCAGAAGTTGCCCATGTTATACAAGCGATAAGGTTAGCTTCGTTCTCTTTTCTTTTCAAGCCATACACTGTTACCTCATTTTCCATATCTCCTAAATCAATATTTTATTTTATCGAGAATAAAAAATTTCTTTTATAAATTATCTCAAATTCTCTGGAGTCGGAATCACAGGGAGAGTAAAAAGTAAATCCAGGAAATTAAAGTACATTTGAATTTTTGGTAGTGACAAATAACACGCTCAAAGTAATGCATGTCAAGTTGGTGTGCAACCAAATCCATTTTCTCACATTATAACTGCAACTTGCACATCACATTTCTGGCACTTTTTTGGTTTACAATACCATCGGAAACTAAGCTTTGCAGCGGTGTAGTGGAGAACCACAAAGGCAGTCATTGCCAAGAAACGCACTGGCAGGAAACTTTGTTGCCGGTAGCTTCCCACACAGATGATTATTACTCACATTCAAGCTCTTCAGCTGGGGGACATCTGCCGGAACCTTACCAAAGACCAAGTTTCTTGACAAATCCAGGTGCTCTAGAGAAGTAGGGAGTCTCAGGCTCCCAAGATCAAACTTAAGCTGGTTTCCTGAACTCCAAAAACCAACCAAATGTTCTGTCTTTTTAATTAAACTTACAGGACTGCCTGATATCTCGTTATCCGAAAGATCAATCTCCTCAATGAGAGATGGATCCTTAGGCTTCCAGTCATCCAAGTTCATCTTGATCCCACATTTGGCAAGCTTGAGTGAACCAAGCATACTAGATGAAGTCACAGAACTTGGTATTCCCTTGAGATGGAAGTCATTGTAAGACAGATCGAGTTCGAAAAACTCTGCATTAGTCATTGTAGGAAAAGGATCTACAAGGAAGTTATGTGATAGGTCAAGGGAGTATATCCTCATGGTAGAGAAGGTGCTTGGCACAGTCCCTGTGAAATTGTTCCACGAAAGATCAAGTCTTCCCAGTACCTCAAATTTAGCAAGAAAATCAGGAATTCTTCCCGTAAGTTCATTATGAGACAGTACCATACGGTATAGGTTTGGTGCTAGTGAATAAAATGAAGATGGTATGGAACCATGAAATCTGCTGTGTGAAAGTTCAAGAGTTTGAAGTCTTGTGAGTTTAGAAAAGACATCAGGAATGGTACCAGAAAGTTGGTTATGTTCTAGATACAAGTCTTTCAACTTCTTTAGCTTGCCAATCC
The DNA here is from genome assembly GCA_028386065.3 of Turnera subulata. Lineage (NCBI taxonomy): Eukaryota > Viridiplantae > Streptophyta > Magnoliopsida > Malpighiales > Passifloraceae > Turnera > Turnera subulata. The sequence goes on along the minus strand of JAKUCV010002460.1, from coordinate 181,242 downwards.
CTAGTGGTATTGAGCCAGTGAAGTAGTTCCCGGCTAAATTAAGATAAGTCAACTTGGTTAACTTGGATGGTAGGCGATGTTCGCGCTCCACTTATTGTTATTTACACTCCACTTCTAAAGAAAATTACTAAAATATCTCATCTTATTTTTACTCTTTTCTCATCAGACAACAATTGGGAAACAATAAGTGTTTTAGTATAGCTGTGTCAACCAACAAACGCAATAATGACATCTGTTTGTTTTTTGAATGGAGAAGGATTTGCATTTATCTCAAAGTAATTACACCATGTAAGTGGCTTCAACACGTTACCAAAATTTCTTTTAATTAATACGATAGATAAAGTTTTTATTTAATTGATATTATTTATTTCAAATGTTATAAGGGGATATTATCAAGTGGATATTATCAATCAACTATAATTTTTTTTGTTTATTGTTTCACCTGCTTAATATTTGGTTTTAGATTACCTTTCCAATTTACAATAAATTTATAAGAAAAAAATTATGCGTGATATACTTACGGATTTTTCGTGTGATATGCTTAAAACTTAAATCTTAAAAAATAGATCTACTACTTTTAAAGAGTTTATGAAGTAATAGGCCTACTAATTTGTTATTATCTTATTGATGCTCTAATTTGTATTTTTG
>JAKUCV010002460.1:76331-178708 GCA_028386065.3 Turnera subulata | reverse complement strand
TCGTGAAAACTTTCACCTGAATCTATAATATTTCGCCAACAAGGAGACGAGCCACCAATGTTAAAAGATGGCCAAGATGAGTCAGAAGCCCTCCCATACCCATTGTGTACAATCCGAGCCCATAAAGGGCCCTCTCCCGAATCAGCATCCACATGAATATACCTCCATAGCCATTTAAACAACAAACATCTGTTTTTAACAAGAAGATTCTCAATCCCTAAACCCCCAAGGTCCTTTGGTTTGGCTATTTTGTTCCACGCCACTAAACACATCTTTCTCCTATCCTCACTTCCTCCCCACAGAAAATTCCTTTGCAAATTGACTATTTTCTTAGCCACACCCCTTGGCATCTTGTACAAAGATAAATAGTATGTTGGTAGATTACTCAAAACTGACCGAATCAATGTCACTCTTCCTCCAAGAGATAGAAATTTCCCTTTCCAAGACGCTAGGCGTTTTTTAATCCTTGAAATCACCGGTTCCCAAGCCTCCAACCTCTGCATATTCTTACCCACAGCAAGACCTAAATAACTGAAAGGCAGTTTCTCAATCTTACACTTTAAATTGTCAGCCAAATATTGCATCCTATCCTCCGAAATATTAATCCCCACAAGACTACTCTTGTGAAAATTAATACTAAGACCGGATAAAATCTCAAAACATCTGAGGCATCTCTTCAAGTTCATCAAAGAAGAATCATCATCCGGACAGAAGAACAAAGTATCATCAGCGAATTGAAGTAATGAAGCCACCACACTATTCATCTTCAACTCTTGCACTAATCCCTTTGACACCGCATGCGACACTAAGCAACTCAAACCTTCTGCCACTATATTGAAAAGAAAAGGAGATAGAGGATCACCCTGTTTCAGACCCCTATAAGCAGTGAATTCCCCTGTTGGGCTTCCATTTAGAAGAACAGCCAATTTGGGATGACTAATGCACCCCCAGATCCACCTTCTCCAAGATTCACCAAAACCCATTGCTTCCAATACATCCATAAGAAACTCCCAAGACACACAGTCATATGCTTTTCTGAAATCAATCTTCCACATAACAGCTTTCTTTCCACTTTTCTTGATCTGGTGAACAATTTCCGAGGCTGACAATACACAATCAAGGATTTGTCTTCCCTGTATGAAGGCATGTTGATTGTCACTAATCACATCATGCATAACCCCCTTCAATCTCTCAGTTAGGATTTTAGCTATTATTTTGTAGATACTATGGACAAGACAAATGGGTCTGAAATCATCCAAATCCAGTGCATCAGCTTTCTTTGCAATTAAACAAATGAATCCACAATTTACCCCATTAGGTAGGCGTCCGGACTTAAAAAAATCATTGATCAAGTCCATCAAATCATCTTGGATTAAATCCCAGGCTCGTTTAAAAAAATTCAGATTCAGCCCATCGGGACCTGGAGCCTTATTTCCGTCACATTCCCAAATAGTTTTCTTCACCTCCTCTTTGTCCAAGGCCCTTTCTAGCCTATCTGCTTGCTCCTTATTTATCGACTTGATAGGACAGTCCCCCCAGATGTATTTCGCCTTAGATGAAGGTTTAAAAATTTTCTGAAAAAAATCCCTCGCCTTCCTCTTAATGACATTCGGGTCTTCCTCCACCTCTCCATCCATCCTGATTTTGCTAATGTAATTTCTCCTCCCCCTATTGCACGAATTCACATGAAAGAAGCTTGTATTTTTATCACCCAACTTCAACCAATTGATTCTAGACTTCTGGCGCCATAAACTTTCTTGCTGCTTTTGTCGCGTAAATAATTCAGATTTCCAGCTCCCCATCTGAGCTCTCTCTTCCTCATTCAAAATTCTAGTATCTGTAATTCTGTCCAGAGATGCAATTTTCACCTTCAAAGCTTTAATGTCATCATCAATGTTTCCAAAAATACTCTTGTTCCATTCACGCAATAACCGTTTGACCTCCCCCAATCTCTTCAAAAAACAGAATCTCCCTGGATGTTTAATACAAGCAGCAGTCCACATTCCTCTCAACGCCTCGTCAAAAGATCTGTGTGTAAGCCAACAGTTTAGGAATTTAAAGGGTCTCACCCCCCATTCTTTCTTCTCCTGCGCAAGAACAATCGGACAATGATCTGACCCCTCTTTTTCCTCAGCCCACAATCGAATGGTTGGAAACAAAGAAAACCATATTGGATCAAAAAAGGCACGGTCAATTTTACTTGCCGCTCTATAATTTCCCCACGTAAAAAGCCTCCCTTGTAGTTCCACTTCACACAGCTCAGACCAAGAAACAAATTCCCCAAAAGCACTAGCTCCCCTCACACTAATCCTCCCACTCAGTCTCTCATTAGAGTCTAAAATTTCATTAAAGTCTCCTATTAACAACCACGGAACAGGAGACCCATTCAACATCATCGTCAGCTCCTCCCAAAGATAAATTCTATCTTCTTCCGAACTAGGGCCGTAGACTGCGCATATGCCAATATCTTCACCTCCACGAACCTGCCCTTTGATTGCAATCCAATTCCTTCCAAAATCCTTGTTATTCACAATAAAATAGTCCTCCTCCCATAATAAAGCAAGCCCACCCGCATTCCCATCAGAATCAACCACAACAAAATCAAAATTTCCACCTCCCCAACACCGCGCAAAGTCACCTTGAGCCCACCCTACACATTTGGTTTCACAAAGGAAAACAAACTTTGCTTGCACCTTAATCATTAATTCTTTAATGCTCCTTTGTTTCAGACTGGACCCAATACCTCTAACGTTCCAAGACAGCATACTAAACATGATAAAAAGATAGATAACACGAAAACTGACCCACTTCCGAATCAGCTACTGAACCTCCCTGACTGAATCCCATTCCACTCCCTCCTTCTCAATTAATTCCTCCACCACTTTAGCAATCTCCTCCCGGTTCCCTGCCGACTTCAAACCCAGCTGGTCTCCGATCTCCAATGTCTTCCCAACCTCTGCCGCTTTGGTGATAAGGTCAGAATCAACAGAAGCCCATATCCGACAATTACCCTTCTCAATATCCCCATCTTGAGTTGAACTTTCCCCAGAAACGAGAGGTCTGATGCCCCCATCCTTCGAAAGTTTCTTGTACTTTTTGTTCTTCCTTACCCGAGGACCTCTCCTACTCTTTGCCTTATCCACGAGCTCACAAAACTGCTGCCTTAAACATTCCAGAGACAAATCCATTGTACCATCACTGTCCGAAGCCGTTTCATTAAGATCATTGCAAGAGGCTTCAACATCCTCACTTGGGCATAAGCTCCCACCCAACCCAACTAAATCCAGGCCCTCAAAAAAGACCCCTTCAGGCCTTGACATACTACCCACGCTGGCCTCCTTATTTGAAGGCCCATCTTTCTGGTTCCCAAGCCCAATTGGTTCACATCCCCATTCCTTATCCACCAGACCTGATACGGCCTCTCCCTTATCAAAAACCCTACCAACCTCAAAATCTTTATTTAAACAATTAAACTCCCTGGTTCGATGCTGCGACACGCATGCGACCTTAAGAGCTCCCACTTCCCTAGATTTCGCATGCCTCACGCCATCACCTGCATGCCGAGGAACATTCACCTTGTTTGAATTGGCCTCAATCATAGCACCCTTCCCTTTCTCGAGATTTTTTATAGTATCGAGAATTCCAAAAGGATCAGAGGACTCTTGAGTCTCTCCGCCCTTGTCTGAACCCCGCCGCGACTCCTCCACATCCACAGTCGCCGGACAACCGTCACCAGCTGCATGCTCGCCCTCACATGAAGCACAAGGCAGAATCCCCCTCTCGATTACAGGCATCTGAACCTCAACGACGCTGATGTCAAAGACCTTCTGTCCTATCTTTACTTTGAATGAGCGGGACAACGGATTCTTGTATGTCGTCTGGATTAGTATTTGAGCAGTAACCAGGTTATTGCTTTTGTCAAAACCATTCTTGAGTTTGATGAAGCTGCCAAACCTCACTGCAATTTGTCTGAAAAAAGAGTCACACCATGCGTGAGGAGGAGTTCCATGCACGTTCAACCAACACTCCCGATGTGGTGCACCATCATTCTGATCCCACTCTTTCAGCAGATCAAACCATTCATTGCACCACTCCCCCATATTCTTGAGAAACGCTACCATTTTCTCTCTTGACCCAAAATCCAGTAGAAAATATTGCCCCCCCAAGCTCTTAACATCAACTCCAGAATTGTTTACCTGATTTAAGCTTTCTGCCATGCTAAAGAAACATACTTCCTCCTTCAACATCCCGAATGCACAAGCATTTAACTTACTGATGCATTCCTCTGTCGGGCTAAAGACAAAAGATACCTCCATGTCACCTTGCCCGTTAACATTAGCCATCTTCACTTTCTCACCATTAGCAACAGCCTGAGCGAAAGATCTCCCCTTAGTGATATTTCCCCAATTAGAAAATCTACCCTTCCCCTTAGTCTCTAATCCCCTCCTACTCCCCATCGACAGTGCACTTTTACTCTTAGCTTCACTAACAACCAGCATCCCATTCACCGATCTTGACCTCTTAATCTTTTCCACCATAGCGTCAGCCCTGCCTCTCCATTCGAATCTAACAAAACCAAAACGAATACCTACGAGATTCCTTCTTCCAGGAATAAATACATCCATCACAACACCAACTTTCGACATCTCCTTGTGAACATCCCACGCCCCCCAAGCAGATGGTATATTTTCAACATATAAACTAACCGCTCTCGACCTCTCCAAAGCTTCCTGGACAGATTTCCTGGACCATCTCGAAAAGAAAGATGGTTTGTTAGACGAAACCCCTCGACTACGATGATTCTTCATCGATTGAACAGCCACACCCCCACTCATGACTCTTCCACAGTATTTTCTGTTTTCTTATTTTTACCCTTGTCCTTATCAGTGCGACTGTCCCTCTTTATTCATAGAATGAAAATTAATTCACAGTAAACAAAATCCAAAAGAATAGTCTTTATCACAAAATGTATTTTTTTTCAAAATTAATAAAATGGGATCATCAATGGCTCGATTCAATTTAATTTAATTTTTCTTAAAGTTCTGTTTTCAGGCAAATCACCGTGATATTTATAAATTACCCACTAAGGGAGATGGTCGGTGAGGTTCAAACTCTCAACCTAATGGGAGTGTTGACTGAACCTCAACCAACTAAGCTAACCCTCGTTGGTTCTTTCGCAATTTTTTTGGTTGAGGTGATTAAATCCGTTTAACCCAAATTCAGGTGTGGTCAAATGTAAATTTAAAACATAACCACTCAAAAGGACACAAGAGTGAATAAGACTATGCGTATGACTTTCTAACATAGCTAAGAGAGCCTAACATAGCTAAGAGAGCCTAACATGGATTTGTTAGGGTTAATTAGAGTCCAATTTGGTCTTAATTATGTCATCCGACAAATTTCAAGGAAGCAAGCCACAGCCAATGATACATCTATCTATTTATCACAAATGAATTTATAAAGCAACGAATTTGACATAATCAATATCCAAACAAGGAAAGGCATTGACAAGATACAAAGAATGTTATGGGGATGCAGGTTTCGGCTCAATTATTGGCTTGACATCCCATCCCATCCCAGTCATTCATGATTAATTGGTGATGGCTAGCTAGTACTCAGGAGCATAAACTAATAAGACGCTATCCTTTCCTCTTTTAGGTTTAAAGTTCAGCTACTAAAATCCATAGACTCCATCCATAGAAGAGCAAGCGTGATGTTTTCAAAATGCTGATTGATCTCATCTCCAGCTGGATTTTCCATTTTAGGAAATATGTTTGCTAAATATTAACTGGTAACCAAAGCTTCACCTGCACTTTATAATTAAAACAAAAACGTGCTCTTTTCCGTGGATCGATACTTTAATTTCAGACATGGTGTATATATGATACTATAATATTGATATACAGTGTTAAATGTCTCAGAAAATTCCTTAGTAATGTCGGTAAAACATCAGTTCAATATGTAGTAGATAGATATTGTTTGCCATAAGTCTAAAAGGATGATAATATATAATTGGCATATTTTGGACCCTAGTATCCATGATCTTATTTAGGGATACTAGCTAATCCCCCCTTACCATTTAGGCCGACTAACCATTAGTAATATATTTATCATATTATGCCTAGTCCTTGGACGACATTTATAGATAATTATTTTGTTACATTAAGAAGAAAAAGTCCAAAAAATAAAAAGAGGAAGTAATGAATTGTTATAATTTGTTTAACAAGATACATAACATATATATATATATATATATATATATATATATATATATATATATATATATATATATACTAGACCGACATATATATGAAAGATGCCCAATACAACAAATATGCAGTTGGCAACTTAGAAACTATAAGACAACGTAAGGACAAGTTTATATACGTGTAGAACAATATAAAGACAGAAAATACAACGACCAAGCAAATAAAAAGGAGCCTATCAAGTGCAAAAAGGTTTCTGAAGAGGAGGGATGCTTCATGAAATTTAGCCTCAAAGCTTGCAAACAGAATGGAGATGTAATAATATCTATCTATCTCTCTTTCTTTAACTATTAGATAAGAGCCATCACAAAAAGATAACGTGCAATACAATACTTTTAAATGCCTTTTTGGAGATTTTATCAAGGAAAAATGCATGGCAACTAATTAATACACACAACTTATCGAGTTGTATACCTCCTCTTCGTCTGCTAAAGCCATTCGCTTCTGTATATATATATATATATATATAGCAAAGTTCTTGAGGGAGGCCAGTTGAGATTTTCTGGTTAGAATTATTAATGAAGGTCTCCACTTGACACTGATTGAAACTCACCTACCTTTTTTTTGACCCATATACCAATTAGCGATGTCCGCCAAATTTAGATCTTCAAAGCCAAAGGATGGTATGTTGTCTTAACTGTACTCTTTCCTTTTCGTTTTCATTTAGTTATCAGAAACGATCTTCATGAAAACAAAACTATGTAGTTTCAACTTCTTAATTATCTAGCATGTAAAAACACATAATTAAAGATGAAATTTAATATATAATTTATCAAAAACGATCTTCATGAAACAAAACTATGTTCTTATGGTTTTGGCATGAAAGATGAAATTTAAGATATATTGTGTGCGTCTGGCAGTCAACACTAGCTATTAACATCCCAACATAGGATTTATAGCCAATCTTCGCCTATATCAGTCAAGGTAGCTAGTTTTGACATCTTGTTCACACTAATGTTTAATAATTAATGAACATGTACAAGGAAATAGTATGAGCAATAAGAATGAACCTTTTCAGTTTTCAAAAGCAAAAAGCTGGTTGCTTTTCCGAGGCAAACACATAGCCTGATCATGTCATGTTAGTTATGCAATTGTCATATATGTTCTTGGCCCAAAAATTAAATAATAAGTAAATGGCTAAAATGTTGATATATAGTTTCATGACAAATTCATATGTGCAATTTAGCCTTCCATTTGAGATGATGAGCAACATATAACTTGATTCATTTTCTCATGATTTCAGCTATCAAGGAAACCAGCAAAAGCATGAATGTGAATGAAGAGTACCTTAGCGCACTAAGAACAAAATCCTTTGCAGATTTCTTCGATAAGGCTCAATTTCTATCAAATGATCAGGCGTCTTTTCCAGTCTGCCATCACAAGTTTTCTGAAGTTCTTCTTGAGCCATGCCAAGAAACAATACCTGAGATTCTTGAATCCGCAATTCTTTCAAGCGTACCTGAACTGAAGCACCTTGTGCTCAACTACTTCGATTTAAGTGCTGACGCTTCAAAGATTTGCACCCACCTCCTCAGGAACATCAAGCAAATCCAAACCGAATACCAGTTTGTTCATCAGGTTCTTGATAGTTTCAATGATTACCCACCCACAGAGCTGAAATCGATTATTATATCGGAGCTGAACACGTTCATTACGCAAAGCAATCCGTTCTCCACCCCGAACAAAGATGACTTCAAGCTGATTCGTGACAGGTACTCACTAGTGTTGCACCTCCTGAAATCCAAAAGAAGGAAAGTGGCCAGGAAGATAAAGCTTATCACATGCATCCAAAAGGCAACTGGAATAAGCATGACTGCAGCTTGTGGGCTGATTGCAGTCACAGCCATTGCCCTGGCAGCACATACTCTTACTGCATTTGTGATGGGGCCTGCCATTTTGAGCTTCCCCTTGAAGCGATTCAAGAAGAAACTCTTGAATTTCAAGTTTCTGAGAAGTGGGAATTTAAGGAAAATCGGGAGGCAACTGGATGTGGCAGCTAAAGGGACTTATATACTCAACAGGGATTTCGACACGATGAGCAGACTTGTTGCTCGGCTTCACGACGAGGTTGAACATAACAAGGCAATGCTGCAGTTCTGTTTGGAAAGAAAAGAGGTCAAGCTTTGCTTGCAGATGATCAGGCAGCTTAAGAAGAATGACATTGGATTCAAGAAGCAAGTGGAGGAGCTCAAAGAGCATGTGTATCTTTCCCTCGTCACCATCAATCGAGCAAGATCTTTGGTGATCGACGAAATTACTACCTCTAGTCTACAAGGATTTAGATAGCTAGCTAGCAAACTTATCTAGCAAAAGAGAGCCATTATTGTATAGTCTACTTCACCTTTCTAATAGTTTTAGTTTAATGGGACCGAACATATCCATATATTATTACTTGGTTCACTTATGTGCATATATATTTTTTCTTATTAACTCATTATTCAACCATCCACTTTAATCAATCATAGTTAGTTATGGAGTGGCTCTTACCAAGTTATAAAGTGTCTCAAACATATATATAACATGAATGAATAATTAGGAGGCATTTTCAAGTTAGATCTGTAATACTCTGGTAAATATGTGTTTATCATTGATAATCATCTATTTATACACAATAGCTATGCTATATAATGACAAGAATACATTCAGTAACCCTAACCCTAGATACGCCATATTAATTACACAATATATGCAAATCATATCGGGTATATTGATTACATATATGCATATATTCTGCATATCCTATCACTCCCCCTCAAGTTATACTAGGGACAGGTGCAACTTGTCACAAAGAAGCCGAAACCGATCCTTGGAAAGAGTTTTGGTGAAAATGTCAGCAACCTGATCATGAGAGGAGACATATCGAACATGAAGTTGCTTCTTAGATACAAGGTCACGAACAAAGTGAAAGTCAAGCTCAATATGCTTTGTGCGTGAGTGACACACCAGGTTAGCAGTGAGGTAAGAAGCACTAAGATTATCACACCACAAAAATGGAACAAAGTGACTCTGTAGACCAATCTCGCAAATAAGAAGTTTGATCCAGACCAACTCACTCGCAGTAGTAGCTAAGGAACGATACTCGGCCTCAGTGGAAGATAAAGAGACAGACCGTTGCTTCCGAGAGGACCAAGAGACAAGAGCAGTACCATAGAAGATGCCAAAACCCGAAGTAGACTTGCCCCCCCACCCCTCCGGTTCAACATCACAAAAACCATACAAGTGAAGAGGGTTGTCGTGAGGAAAGAATAAACCAATCGAAGGGGTAGTATGAAGGTATCGCAGAATGCACTTGATAGCCGACCAGTGTCACTCTGTTGCGGCATGCATATATTGAGAAACTTTGTTGACAGAGTATGAGATGTCGGGGGCAGTGAAAGTGAGGTACTGGAGGCCACCAACAACACTACGGTAAAAAGCATCATCAGAAAATAGGGCACTGTCGCTGGCACAGAGCGACTCTGTTGAGCACATAGGGGTAGAAATTGGATTGCTTCCCATCATACCAGCTTTGGACAGCAGGCCTTGGATATATTCCGACTGGTGGAGTAGCAGACCACGGGGTTGCCAAGTGGCTTCCGAGCCAAGAAAATATTGGAGCATGCCCAAATCTTGGAGAGCAAACCGAGTTTGGAGGAACTGTACAAGCTTCTGAACCTGAGAATCTAAGGAGCCAAGAATAACAATATCATCAACATAAACTAGGCAATAGAGTGAGGTAGAAGTAGTACACTTGTAGAAAAGAGAGGTGCCAGCCTTAGAATCAGAGAAACCAAAGGCATGAAGGGCAACTGTGAGGTATCGATTCCAAACACGGGGAGCCTGTTTGAGGCCATAGATAGACTTCTCAAGCTTGCAGACATGATCAGGAAAATTCGGGTCAGCAAACCCAAGGGCCTGAGACATAAATACATCCTCATCCAATCGACCATGAAGAAAGGCATTGGAAGTATCCAATTGGCGAATGGACCAGCCCTTGGCAACCGCAACAGAAAGAAAGAGACGAATAGTGGTGGGCTTGACCATAGAGCTGAAGGTGTCAGCAAAATCAACCCCTGGTCTCTGATGAAAGCCTTTGGAAACCAAGCGGGCTTTGTGTCGCTCCACAGACCCATCAGGATTGGTTTTAGTCTTGAAAACTCACTTGCAGCCAACAACATTGTGAGCCTGTTAAGACGGGACTAGGCGCCATATGCCATTAGTGAGCAGGGCATTGTATTCGGCAAGGATGCAAGCACACCACTCTGGGGATTTGATAGCATGAGTGTAGTAGGTAGGCTCCACAAGGAACACACGGGCTGAAAGAGTCAACTTCGCAGGAGGTTTGATGTTCTGACCAACGCGAGTCCGTATAACCATGGGGTGTGTGGACTCGGTAGGGGTTGCACCTAGTGTTGCAGGGGAATATGCAGAGGTGCACCAGCAGCAGGAGGGGTAGCAGCAGGTGCAGGAGCTGGCAAAATTGGGGAAATAGGATCAGGATCAAGAGCAACAGTGTCACCCTATATGATTAGGGTAACTGTAGCAGGTTGGTCCGGGTCCAGGTATTGGGCAGAAGGTCGTGGTGGTGGAAAAATAGTGGTAGGTGGAAGTGAAATCTGAACAAGGGAGGGGACAGTGGCAGGAGAAGTGGCAGTCATATTACTAACCGCCCGAAAAGGAAAAACCTATTCATCAAACACAACATGGCGTGAGACATAAAATTTATTAGAAGAGGAATCATAACACTTATAACCTTTGTGAGTGCGACTATAACCAAAGAAGACACAAGGAACAGAGCGAGGACTAATTTATTTTTGGTATAAGGTCGTAACCATGGATAACAAAGACAACCGAAGACCCGTAAGTGGTTATAATCAGGCACCTTGTGGAACAAAGTCTCATGGGGACTGAGGTTGTGAAGGCATGGTGAAGGAAGTCAGTTGATAAGGTAGACAACAGTCTCAAAGGCATTGGTCCAGAATTTATCAGGAACATGGGATTGAAATAGGAGGGCTCGATCGATTTCAGCAATGTGTCGATGTTTGCGTTCAGCACAACCATTTTGTTAAGGGGTGTGGGGGCACGAGGTGCGCATGGTGATGCCGTGTTGTCGAAGGTTAGGTGCAAGGGCCTGAAATTCAACCCCCCACTCGGCTTGAAATTGTTTGATAAGACGACTGAAATAACGTTCAACAAGAAAGCGAAATTGGTGAAAAACATCATGTACATCAGATTTACATTTCAGGAAATAAATCCAAGAGTATTTGCTAAAGTGATAAAAAAAGAGGACACAATAACAAAATTCGTCATAAGTTTCAACCGGGACAGGACCCAAACATGCGAACAAATTAAATCCAAAGGACCAGAAGCAACATAATCTGACTCTGTGAAAGGTAAATTATGAATTTTACTAGGAACACAAGCATGACAAAGAGAAGGACTAGGTCACTCGGAAGACACGAGACTAGCATAAGACATTAAACGCGGATAGTAGAGTACGAGGCATGGCCAAAGCGAGAATGCCACGTTGACAGAGTCGCACTGTGCGCCTGAACATGAGACTTGAGAAGAGATGCTGGAAGGTGATAGAGGCCATCCTTACACAGCCCTATGTACTGGATGGTTTTCGTGGTTAAATCCTTCACAAAGAAACGGTCAGGAAAAAATTCAACAGAAACATTGTTAGGGAAAACAAAGGAACTAAGAGAGAGTAAATTATGAGTAGTAGTGGGAACATGAAGCAAATTATCAAGAGTAAACGAACAACTAGAAAGATTGAGAGTGGCAAAAACCAACATGAGAAATTAGGAGACAAGAACCATTACCTAACATAACTTCCTCAGGACCATGGTATTCAAAGTGAAGAGCAAGGTTATCCAGTTGAGAAGTTAAATGATGTGTGGTGCCACTATCCATAATCCACGGTGGAGATAAGTCGACAGTAGTGGAGGTGGAAATAAAGTTCGAGGAGGAAAGGGAAACACCACGACCAGCAGACCTAGTCCTCGGAGTAGGACAAACCCGAGAGAGATGGCCATAGCCATGACAGTTGTAACATTGTCGCCCTGTTGAGTCCATGGTGCAAATTGAGTGGAACTAGGATGTTGAAGAAAGGACAGAGGGGGCTCTAGAAGGAGAGAAGCCACGCCCTCAGCCCCGAGAACTACGACCAGTGCCGCGACCACGAGAAGAGAAAACTGGCTGGGGAACATAGTGACCCTGTCCAAGGAAGGGAACAGAGCGACCCTGTCCAGAGAACGAAACATATTGAGACTGTCCAAAGTGAGCTGTGGGGGCAATAGAAACAGAATATTTTTCTTCATCAGCTTTCAATTGATGTTCCTCTTGCAGTAGCATGCCATAGAGGCTATTAAAATCCAACTAAACATGGGTGGCATCAATCGATCGAACAAAGGGATGATAGGCAAGACCCAAGCCATTCATGATGTACTCAATAAGATCATCATCTGGAATAGGACTTTGGAGAGCAGCGAGCTGATCAGCAACAGTCTTAGCCCGCTGAAGATAAACCTCAATGGATTCAGAGCCATGAGAAATAGTCGCTAGTTAATGTTTGAGATCACGAATCTTCAGCTTCGAGGCTCTGGCATAGGTGATACGAAGCTTTTCCCACGCAGCATGTGCAGTTTTAGCACTAACAATTTGAGGTAAGATGCTTTCTGAAACAAAATTAGTAATCCACCCGAGAACAATCTGACCCTGTTGAATCCAGCATTGGTATGCTGCATTAATTTGAGCATCAGCAACGAACTGCGGGGTGCGGGCTGAGAGTTGTCGAGAAAGTGCTTATACCCGCAGCCATGCACCAAATGAAGGAATTTAGCACACCACAACAAGTAGTTGGTAGAACAAAAACAACAACAACAATAATAATAATAATAATAATGAATATTTTTGTAAAAAAATAAACGCACAACAACAAGTTACTAATTCGACTGTTACTAATCAACGTATAGTCATCAACTCCCGCAACTTCCATGGAAGTTGTGTCCAATTTTCTCATTTTCACATTCAGCCAGCACAGCACTACAACCAACTAAGAAATAACTCTTGATTTTTTTTTTTGGTCTGTAGAAATAACTCTTGATAAAAAATAACGAAAGTAAGAAATAACATATAAATAAAGAATACTCTTTTTCTTCTTCTTTCTTTCTTATTAAAGAATTTCGTTTTCGTCTTCAAGAATTGAAAACTGCACCAATAGAAGGTATACACTTTACAGTTAGAGCGGTCTACTTTGCCTGTTTGCATCGCCTCCTTGTGTTTCTTCTTCGGCTCTAAGGAAAAAAAGAGTTTGTTTACTTAACGTTCTTTCTTTCGGGTCTTAGTTGACTGGCTGGTTTGCTCTCTGCTTGATTAGAAGAAAGCTTTGTTCGGTCTTTTTTGCTTTACTTGCTTCGTCCTTTAAAGCAAGTTTTCTTTTCTGTCTTCCCTTCCCCCTCCTTTTACTTTCACTTTTCCAATAGAATATATATACTCTTCTACTGCTAACACTTGAGTGATAGCTATTGCGATTCTGGTTGTTTTGTTGTTGTTACTACTATTTTTGAGTGATGGAATTGTGGGTCTGGTGAAGAGACTTAGTTGGGGATGATAGTGAGCTTTTCAGCTCAAGTCAAATCATTTGGAGAGTTGGTTAGATAATTTTACTTGCTCTGATCTGTTGTCCAAGGGTTTAAGATTTCTGGTTCGTTCTTGGGTTGTCACTACTTGACAGTATTATAGCATTATTCTGTAGCAGACACATTGGTGGGGCGAAGAAATGTGCCCGTGTTGAATGGTTTAGTGTTGCCGGACCAGTCATTTTCACTACTTGATTATTGGTTAGTATTAGTAAACTTTTGGCCTTCTGTTGCATGTTTTGGCATTGGAAACTTTTTAATTAGGGGGGTTGGGGGTTGTGGGTCTGGTAAGGTTGGCCGATTGCTTCTCTACTTCACATTTTGTCCTTTAAATTTGGGATTACCATAGTTATTGAACTTTAAAGTCTCGAATTGCTTCCAGAATTGTTGCAGTTATTGGTCTGGTGGAGTGTGACTGCTTGAAGCATATTTGAGGGATTGATGAAATGGGGAATAATGGGATTGATCATCCTTTGAGGCTTTTGGAAGAGGAAGGACTTAAAAGCAGTGAAGAACAGCGTAAGGATACACCGGCATATGCTTCTTCAAACAAACCAGTCAAACTGGGTGGCACTCAAAAACAGGAGGCACATTCTGGCAAGTGGTCACCAGCTTTCAGGATTTCACAACAAAAAGAATCGAATGCTACTTCCCCGGCTCAAAGAGGTTTGTAGTCTTGGAATTGAGATTACTTTTGGTTGATCAAACTACAAGGAAGATATCTGTCCAGGGGCTTGCATTCTATGCTGTCTAAATTTCCAATGTTCATCTCCTTCTTTCATTTTTCGAGCTTCCATTTTATATCTAATTAAGCTTGCGTGGCCATATGATCTGTTGCTTAAAATGTGTTATGTCACTGGGAATCTCTTTATATATATATTTTTTACGATGACAATAGATTCTGTTATGCTAATAAAGCTGATATGATATCTTGGCTTACATGGTTGAACAACATTCTCTGGGTGCATATTCCCAATATCAAAATAAGCCAACTTCATTAACCAAGATACCAATGTTGAAACTCCAGCATCTTTCATAAAATAACTATTATCAAAAGAATGAAGTCCAGGAAAAACTTATAGATTGGGAAAATCACTTAAGGTCTTAATCTGATAAAAATAATGTTATTATATCATTGATTAACTGTACTTCTGCTTGCATTTTTCTTGAACTTGCATAGCCAATATTCTCCATGCTTGAATTGATAAATAGAAAACTACGTTCACCTAATTACTGCAGAACAGTAAAAGACAGCCTGTTCTGTGCCTATTTTTGTGCTTTAATGTTTACCATGTGCTACGATTATTAGTCAACTTAAAGCAAATTGAATTAAGAGAATGGAAACACAATCATAGCGTTTTCCTGACTTGTAATTTTCCTTGACCATCTTGCTTTGGTGACTGCATGTTCTCATCATGTAGTTGTCAAGGGGAGTAAAAATTGTCCTTCAGATCATTTAGATTTGTGTGCTTATATCATGATTTTATCTTGTATTCTGATTACTTCCTGTGACTAATTCCATATAGTAATAGTCACTGACTAGTGTTGGTGTCTCTGTTTTCGGTTAATTTAGCATACACTTGAAATGCATTAATCTCAGTTCTTTTTAATCTATAGATATTGCAATAATGTGTACTATGCTACTTTTACCATTAATACTTTTAAATCAGAAGAGGCAAGATGTTTCTTTAACATTTGGCCTTTAATTAATGCTCCTTGTTCAGGATTGATTATTTAGTTTTGCTCTATTGTTCAACTCTATATTTTTGCTTATCCCGAAAACACCTGTTGTTGAAGGTTTGGATCACAGCACCAGTGCACCCGCTGTCACTCACAGGAATTTGATGATTGATGATGATAACAATATCACATTTTATAGATCCATGACAGAGAAGACTTCTAGGCAAGGGTCAAAACTGAACATACTGTCAGATTCCGAAAAGGTAACTAGCAGACTTACTGGTACAAAGTATATATTAGATGGTTGTTTGCATAGGTTGGGTGACTAATTTTGCTAACCAATCCTCACTTCTGCATTTCATGGTCTGTCTTTATTGTTTATTTTCAATGACAATTCATATGTAATTATTTTCTACTTCGCTTAATGTCCCAACTGAGAATGCATCATCCAAGAAGAATCTTGAACTGACCAGCGCCTGATCATTTGCTTCCTATATCAGCGCCTGATGCTTGAACTAACCTCAAGATCAGAGTTGAAACTGTAGCACTTGAGACAAGTATTTTTGCTTTTAAGTGTTTGCCTCAATTTGTGTTCATATATTTTTCTCTTTAATGTTTTCCAGGAAAAACTCATTATTGAGCTGGTCAAGATACAAAATGATGGTACCGTGAAATTGGATATTGATAAAAATGCACCTGTTGCTTCAGAGTTGTTAGAGCTTCACTCCACTGAGGGTTCGTCTTTCTACGGGAATGATAAGGCTCCTGAGACTTATAAATCAATTCCGAAATTGAAAATTGCCATTCTTGTGGTTGGAACAAGAGGAGATGTGCAGCCATTTCTAGCTATTGCAAAGAGACTTCAGGCATGTTTGTAGTCATTGAATGATTATTGTCCTATACAACTTTTGCCACCTTATTTCTGCTTGATTTCATCATGTATCTTTTTCCTTTTTGGGAGACTTGTGATATTTCCATCTTCATCTCTCCTGCATATTCATTTATTTAGATATCACTTCGTGTAACTATGATTTCTTAGAACTATATTCTTTTTCTTAATTTTGAATCATTAAGAGCTCTTGATATTGCAATCTTACTTCATTCCAGATACCATGATTTCAGGATCATGCTCTATATAGTCCATTTGGTAGTTGATTAACTCTTGGTAATTGTCAATTGGGTTTTCCTGATGTGTTTCTGAAACAACATTGAGAGCGAAAAATGTAGTGGTTTGACACTTCCATTTTCTAACAGTAAAAGTGATGCTCTACTGGCCTACAAAATCTCCATATTTACATTTTGCTGAAAATTTTTCATTTTTTGCAGGAATATGGTCATCATGTTAGGCTGGCGACTCATGGCAACTTTAGCAGTTTTGTAAGGTCTGCTGGTGTAGAGTTTTACCCCTTGGGGGGAGATCCTAGAGTTTTGGCAGGATGTAAGACATGCCTAAGTTGTTAATTATCTATATTACTCTTCCATTGTAATTGCTTTGTTTGTAATTCTTGTGGACTTCTCTTATAGGTCTTGCTTCATTTTCTTTTATGCCATATTTATTCTGTTGCATTCAGGATTCAGTCTGAGACAAATCTTATTACAGCTGACTAGGATGTATTTTTCTTCATACTATCTGCTTTTACGCAATGGTAGCTTCCTACAGATGCAGATTAGAAAATATGATCTGTTGGAAATCTTGATATTTGCCTTGTTTCTAACTTGCTTTCGTGCATCATATATTTACAAGATCTTCATCCTTAATTTGTTTTTCTGCCATTTTTGTCTCTGTGCTTTAACACTAAATATCAGTCACTTTTGAATTGTAGATATGGCGAGAAATAAGGGTTTGATCCCATCTTCCCCAGGAGAAATATCCATCCAAAGGAAGCAATTGAAGGCCATTATTGAGTCTCTTCTTCCTGCTTGCACTGAACCAGATATGGAAACAGGTGTGCCTTTTAGAGCCCAGGCAATTATTGCAAATCCTCCTGCCTATGGTAAGTATTCTGCATACTTGGTGCTTATTCCACTTCAAAATGCCAACTTCTCCTCCTTCCAATCTCTCTCTCTCTGTGTGTTGTTATTTCATCATATCACGCTTTTGACCTGTGGGTTTGTTGTCATTATATTTAGCGAATGCGAAGTCTCAAAAGTAGTTCTGAAAACCATGTATAACGTTCATAGTTCGCTTCATGAATCATGTCTCTTTGAAAGTCATTATTGTATTATAGATTCCACTGCTATTGTTACTAAGTTTTCTGAACATTGAGTTACATCTTTACATTTTATGCCTGTCTGGAAGATTATATTTTTCAATGTAAATTGATCTATAAATGAAAGGTCTCGGCTTGACCCTTGTTTGGCTAGGCGTTATACATGCAAACTGCCCTATTGGTGTGCGTGGTGCAAATCTTGCTCCGAAGCCTTGCTGGCACCCATAGGAAAGCTCTTGAAATTTATGTGCACAAGTCCAACATTGCATGGTGCAAAGCTTGTTTGTTTATCCAGACTCTCAATATGGTGTCTGGGGTTCTTGATAGTGGGGAGGCTCAGATATGGAAGTTGCATTGGATCCTTTGTGAGATCAACAATCTTCACAGTCAGCTGCATGATTTTCATATTTTGATGCATCCAGGAGCTCAAATTGTGGCCGATGCTACACTGCATGTGCTTGTGCTTCAATGCATAATTCAGCTAATTTCTTTTTTACTATGTTGCTATCGTTGGGCAGTTAATTCTCTAGTCTGTCCATGCTGTTTTCCCCTGTTTTGGGTCGTTAGTCAGTATTTTAGAGTGAATTTGCTCACTAGGGAAAAGAGAAACCTACTCCCAGTAAACATGGAACTATTTGAACCTTGGTAGCGTTGGGGTTTGAACCTAAAATGGCCCCTGATTCACATAAGCAAAGCCTTACAAGTCTATTTTATGTGTGCTGTTGTGGTAATATTTATTAGGATCTAGACTGCGTTCATGTGGCTGGCAATTTATATACATGTGGTGTGTGGAATATGAGAGCAACAAAGAGAGGATAGCGTAATGTGAAGTTGATAATAGCTATATAGGTCTGGAAGCGAAGGAACTGAAGTAGACTTGTTTAAAGGAAAAGTTCATTGACTGTATGCTATCTTGTACTGCATGGAGCATATTCTGGTTATTTTCTGCTTGATTCTTATCACCACATGTACCTTACATTCTAATATTGCGATCTTTTCTGAAGGACATGTGCACGTTGCTGAAGCTCTTGGAGTACCAATTCACATTTTCTTCACAATGCCTTGGACGTGAGTATTGAATGGAGAGTAGCTTTTTTTGTCTGAGATACTGCTAGTTTTGATTAGAGAGTACCTCCCCACTCGAATTTGGAAATGTTAAATGCCAGTATGATTTATTTTGAAAGTGAATGAAAATGATGCACTTCTTTTGTGTGCAATTGGACTGGCAATGTCTGAGATGTGCATATAAAGACTATGCCTTTTGTTTCTGAATGTACGCTAGCTTCTATGAAATGCAGAGTTGTTCTGCAATAAGACAATGCATCAAGTCTAGAGTATAATTCAGAACAACTAGCATATAATGTGAAATCGAAGAATGATCATCATATATAATTTGAGAGAAAACATCAATAGCAATAAATTTCCACAAACAGAAGTCATGTAGTTAAATACTAAATGCTTGTTCATTCATGCATCTTATGTTGATCGGAAAAATACTTCTTATCTCGTCATCAAACACTTTTCTCAACCAAGGAGGCATATTCTTTACAGTAGGAAAGGTTATTCTATACACAAATAAGTTAAAATTGGAATTAAGAGGAAGAAAGCATGATAAACTTACAAGCATATGACTGATAAAAGTAATCAACCCGTTACTGATGCTTTATTTTGTTTATTATTTTACTCGAGACTATGCCTTCTTACTTCCATCTTCAATAGGCAGGCCAACATATGAATTTCCTCACCCTTTGGCACGTGTACCTCAAAGTGCTGGTTATTGGGTATGTTTTTGCTTGCTGACACCTTTCTTCATATTCTCTTCTTGTCGCTGAATCATAGACCTAACTTATAACGAATCTCTTTCATCTGCTTTTCTGTATGTAGCTTTCCTACATAATTGTTGATTTGCTTATATGGTGGGGTATAAGAGGATATATCAACGACTTTAGAAGAAGGACACTGAAACTTCCGCCCATTGCATACTTAAGTATGTACCATGGATCAATATCCCATCTTCCGACAGGTTATGTCTGGAGTCCCCATCTTGTGCCAAAGCCAAGTGGTAAGGATTAATTCTTTTTAATTATTTTCCACATCATCGTTGCTGGTTCTAATGCATTGATGTATGTTAAGTAACCATCTCAAGCTCCTTTGAAAGACAAAATCTAGTGGATGCTCACTGCTTTTAAAGCTTGCAGATTTGTATATGTGTCATTGGCTGTCTACTCTTATTTTAGAACACCATTTATTCTAGTAAAATACTGCACTGCGCAATTCATTTCTAGTATGTTTTCCAAGTGAAGTTGGAAGCTTCTGTTATCTCTCTGTCTCGGGAGGAAAAGGAAATTGTCAGCTGTACAGATGATAAAAAAGGATATATAGAAATACATATTACTGTAAATATTTTGTTATCAAAGCAGCATCTGCCAATGATGTTCGGTCTCACTAGTTGCGGTAAGGTCACTTGTATGTGACAATTGCTCTGTGGATATGCATTTCTTCAGCTCTTTAACGCTTCTATTGTGAAATACTATCTTACCTGATGGCCTGAGGCTGGAAATCTTAATGCAGAGAGTTTATTAACTACATCTTTTTATTTCTTTACATTTGCTTGCAATAGATATCTGTCTTTCTACTTTCTTTACGTCGCTACTCTATCATTTTCAAGATGCTTTTTGGCTTTTTTCCCTCTGAAAAGAAAAATTGTTTACTAATGCCTTTTTCTCTTAACTTTTTCTCTTTAATTTGTTGAGAACTAATTCATGTATTGTAGAATGCAATATCGACATATCGATTTCATACTCTAATATGCAGACTGGGGTCCTTTGGTTGATGTTGTCGGTTATTGTTTCTTAAACCTTGGAGCAAAATATGAGCCAAAAGAAGAGTTCCCTGTTTGGATTGAGAAAGGAGAGAAACCCATCTATGTTGGGTTCGGGAGCATGGTATGATAAGTTTTCGGCCATTTACTTGATGCTGTTTGTAATTTCTATTGAGTTGTGTGTCACCTGACATGCTTTGGTCAATACCCTTATTTTCCTCTGCCCATTTTACTTTATCTCATTTATTTTTTGCACAATGAAGATCACAGGAAGACAAACTTTTCCCAGTTCACACTTTGTATGATTAACATGGCTGGCTTGTCATATACATTTCACTTTTCCAGTGAGATATATTCTTGTTATTGGACAGTAACACACTTCTTGTTCAGCCTCTTGAAGATCCATTGAAAACAATGGATATAATCTTGGAGGCATTGAAGGATACCGGACAGAGAGGAATTATCGACCGAGGCTGGGGTGACCTGGGAAGTTGTAAGTATATGTGTTTCAGCACTACTTTTGCTCCCCCTGCTTCTTGTTGTAAATTGTAGTCAGTTGGAGGAGCAAATCCTTAATTGCAGTTACTGGATTTGCATTAATACATTCATCCCACTTGCACATCATAAGAATGAGAAATTGTTGGTACACCTGGAGCTGGAATCACATACATATCGGACCTATCATAAGACTGCTTTTAACGGCCTCCATATGTGTGAGTTATGAGAAGGGAGCATACTCCGGGCGTTCCTGATAATTTTTTCAAAAGAACATGCCCTTAATTGCAAGTCCTGGATTTGCATCTGTTAATGCATATTTTGTTACTCAATGGTGTACCTTTACAGTTATTTTTCTTTAACCCAGGTCTGGTGAGTATTATACGGTGACAAAATAAAGTGAACAGAATACTATATCAAGGGCATAATAGAGGCTTGTGAGTTCTTATGAAAAAAAAGAGGCTTGTGAGTGATTGTATTTTGTTGTTTTATACCTATATGTACATGATATGATTCTCTGGTTTGGTACGTGCAAAAATGGTTGCAAATAAGATACATGTTGATCTTATGCTTTCCCACTGTGTGGGCACATTCACTCTTGTGTTGAAGACACTAAATTTCTTAGGATGTCACTCCATTCTACATGTTAGGAGCAGTTTGTACATAATAGGGTCATCAATCATTGTAAATTGGAGGACTCTGTTTATTATATCGCCTGTGATCTTACGGTAAAAAGTGTGCACTTTTTCTGTAAGTTTTGAATGATAAACTACAGGCTGTTTCTCCTCTAATCGTTCTTTCCTTTGCAGTTATGGAAGTTCCTGACTATGTATTCCTTTTGGAGGACTGCCCCCATGATTGGTTGTTTCCGCAATGTGCTGCTGTGGTTAGTCTTAGATTTTTGTTTAAGCAGAGCATTCTTTCCTCTTTTGGTCCATTTTGTTGCTTGTTTTGTTGACATTTTTGTCATTGATTTTCCAATCATACCTGTTGCTAACTTTCAATACCAGTTGTTTGTTTCACACTTTCAGTAGCATTGTTGCTCATGATTAAGAAATAACATGTTTTTAGCAATGAAGTGGTACTTGTTGTGATTCAGTTAGTTAACTTTAGTAACCTTTCTGAAATATCAAAAAGGGAATCACCTTGTTCATGGGACCACAAACTTGTAACAATGTATTGTCGACTAGTCATAACGATTGTAACTATTTTGCATTGCACTCAGTAGAACTAAACACTTAGTCAGTGCACAGATATCCCTTTTCTTTCATACTTCTGTCCCAGCCAAACCATGTTAAGACCCTTACTATGATGAATAATCATCAAAATGTAAGAGGAGCACCAGTACAGTTTGGATTTTGATGATAGGAATGATTCTGATGCTTGCTTCTTGTAGGATGACTCTGCATTATATCTATTTAACAGTCGGTTAACTGGAGGTTGCATGTTCGGAATACGCAGGTTCATCATGGCGGTGCTGGAACTACAGCTACAGGACTAAGAGCAGGGGTAAACACTCTTGTCAATAAGTTTTTCTTGATAATGATCCTGTATATATCTTCATCTTGAAGATAATTTTATGCTCAAGTGTTTTGTACACGTTTCAAGGCTCTGGTCACTTTGTGATTAACTGGGAAATCAAGGTCTAAAGCCTTGCCATTACCCTTGCGTGATCGACCTATGATGGTGGGCTTGAGGCTCGTTAGAGGGACCTTAGACTATTAGAGAGAGCTCCCACCTCTATATGTATATTTTGGTGGAAAATACAGTTAGGCTTCTCATTGAGGTATTTCGCGTAAAATGGGACTTAAGAAAGTACAGAAATAGAAACCTATTCTAGGAAGGAAACCTCATAAACAATACTAAGGAAATAAGCGATAATGAAAATATCGGAAGCAGGGATTAGTCCTAAAGATTATATCATAATCAGTGGCATTCATAGCATTAAGGCTTCAATTACCTATGGGAAATTGCATTAACAGAAATGATCACTGACCTACTTCAAACTTCTAGTCATTCTGTAGTTTTCCGTCTATACTGTCTTTTTTTCCAAAATTTTCAAGCAGTTAATTATTTTCATCTTGAAAGACACACTGCTTGATATGAAAATAGATGTGTTCTGGGTGAATTATCCCTCATTGATATTTCAATGTCTTTTTTCTGTACAGTTGCATGTTTTATAACCTTCATAAACCTTTTAAACTCAAGTCAGCTTGATCAAGCCTCAATTTTTCAAACTACTTAACGTTGACTTTCCGCATTCTTCTCTTGGTTGGTCTTTATGATGAATAGAATTCTAAATAAGTAGCCATTCTTTTTTGTTACAGCTGGTTTTAATTTCCAAATGCCTTTTCATCTATCCAATTCAATAAAGACTCTCCAAAATCATTTTCACATATTTCTTGAAAACTCAATCTAGATTCTCAAATAAATTATCACTACCATCCTGATTAATGAATGTCTGTCGTGATACCTGGAAGAACCGCACGCATGGGGATTGAGAGTGCAATATTCTGATGTCATTTTCTCTGAGCCGTTGCTTATATTCTTTTCTGCAGATTGTTATTATCTAATCTTTGTTGGGACCAACATTTTTTATGTTTCATTTATTTTTTTACTTGCCATTTATCAAAATTTTTTCATTACAGTGCCCAACAACTATAGTGCCATTCTTTGGAGATCAATTCTTCTGGGGTGATAGAGTACATGAAAAGGGACTAGGGCCTGCACCAATACCAATAGCTCAGCTTACTGTTGAGAGCCTTTCAAGTGCTATAAGATTCATGCTCCAGCCTGAGGTAATTCTAATATGTAGCTGGTTCTTAAAAGACCATGGTTATTATGTATTATACCACCATTCTTCTCAGCGATTAGTGTTGATGTTTGCAACGTAATGTTTAGCTGTAATTAGATTGAGAGATCATATGCTTCTTTTTTTTTTTTTTTTTTTCCTTTCTCAGGTTTCCACTGTTTTGTAGCACTGACATCAGACGTTTGTTATCCTCTTCATGTTTCAGTAAAGTTGAACGGTTTATTAGAAGTACATGGTACATTGTCATATTCAGTGAGTCTGAGACAGAGCGTCTGTGAGATAGGTTATGGTTATTGGGTAGGTAGCAATATAAGTTAAAGAGAGGGGAAATTGATATTAGTGAAAAAAAAAAAAGTCAACTGCATGTCAAAGGACCAATTCAACCCAAAAGCTGATGTGTGATGTCCCAAGAAATGTTTTTTTTTATGTTCGCTAACAGTTTGTCAGTACTCAAGCTTGGAACATTTTTGGACGGTATTGCATAATTCTTGTCAAAACTATCTCTTCAAATGTGTTTGGATTGCTCTCTGTGGTACGTGCTTTAAGTTGATTGAATCTGGCTCATTGATCAGTTGCTGAAAATGACAGAACAGCATCTCGGGGTTCTCTGAGCTTGATTGTTTTCTTAACTGTTCCTAACAAGCTGTGTCGTTAGTGTTCCCCTGATCAAACTTGGCGTTTCCAAAAGAAAATATGTGTAGAGAAAGGCATATCGAAACTTTGCTTGTTTTAGCATTTTTTCTGTTGCTAAAGGAAACTTTCAACACCCAGGTAAAATTGAGAGCAATGGAACTAGCGAAGCTGATAGAAAATGAAGATGGCGTCGCAGCTGCAGTTGATGCATTTCACAGGCATTTACCTCCCGAGCTACCTCTGCCTGCACCATCTTCAGAGGACGAGGAACATCCAGACCCTATACAGTGGTTCTTTATTCAGCTTGAAAAGTGGTGTTGCCTGCCTTGTAGCTCGTAGGCTTCTTCCAGTGTAGTTTAGTGTTGTATAGATAGATAGTAATGCTTCTCTTCAAACATTGTTTTTAATTTTTTAGTTATCATTTCTATTGCATTTCATTGATTGATTTGGTTCGTGGCTCAGTTTTATGCATGTGCATAATGCATTAAAGGTTCACACATCAAAATATAGGTTCTCGTCATTGAATTTCTGGTGACATCTGTAATAATAGGTTGCCATATATCGATAACAAGCTTGTTTAGTGAATTAAGATATTCCATTTTTGAGTAATTCTTTTATGGTTTCTCCATTGCGTTCTACTTGTTTGTGTGTAGTAGAATGCAAAT
The DNA here is from genome assembly GCA_028386065.3 of Turnera subulata. Taxonomy (NCBI): domain Eukaryota; kingdom Viridiplantae; phylum Streptophyta; class Magnoliopsida; order Malpighiales; family Passifloraceae; genus Turnera; species Turnera subulata. The sequence continues at coordinate 153,504 of JAKUCV010002460.1, read as the reverse complement.
TTTGAAGCCGGCTTATTTGCAAAGCGAGATTGGACATGAGTGAGTTTGCTTTACTTGGCGTTGCCGATCCCCCTGATTTTTGTACCTGCTGTGTTATTTTTGTTCACTGTTTCACCAAACAAAAGCTAATTTAGTCCTTGATAGTCTATTTATTTTCTCTGTCACTCTTCTTCTCTCTTCCGCTCCTGAGTTTTATGGACAGACATTGATTTTGTAACTGGAAAAAAAACTCTCGATTCTGAAATATGATTTTAAATAGTCCAATTTGATGATAATTTATTTCTGATTTCGTTTTCTGCAGATTATTTAAAAAGGTTACCTCTTATAATAATAGTTAAGGTTAGAAGACAATAATAGAGAAAGAAAACACACCATTTCAAAGAGTAAAATGAACTTTTCTATCAAGAATTTTGGAGGATGTATTTGTTTTATGATGTCTATAATTCTCACTAGTACATTTTTCATGCATCATACTTCAAGAAATTGAACATACCTTTGCACCCACTGTAATTATATCCAAATTGAATAAGTCGGTTCTCTAAGGGCTCGTTCCGTACTGTTTTTGATTTTTTGTTTTTAAACTTTTGGTTTATCAAAAATCAAATTCGGTTTACTCTATCATTTTAGAAAAATGTACTTACAATGAATAAAAATTATGATCATTCATCACATAAATATAATCTATATATAAAAATTCAATAAATTATTACAAAAAATAATGTCAAATTGCTTAAATTTAAAATGTTAAAAACTTTAAATATATTGATGTACAAAACATAAATCAAAATTATAATATACTATATCTATCCCATTAATTGTTGTGCTATTCTATCTCGAGTTTGAGGAACCCGCCGTAGTTGTCTCGCATTAATATCGACAATTGTTTCTTCTTCTAGTGTAGATAAACTTAAACTTATTTATTAATGTAGCCGATAGTTCATAAATATACTTAAAAATTCTACATGTCATTATTATATTTGTCTTAAAATTCTATAGGTCAGCCCTAGCAGGAGGCTATATATTACCAGGAAAATAATATTTATAAATTGTGAGATTTTATTTTTTTTTTAAATAGTTTATCATGTGCCCTTAGGACACAATCTAAGAATTAAGAACTATATGTACAAGTCTATTACATTTTAATATGAGATGAAAATGACTCAATCTGTTGAAAATTGAAATCATGCTAGTCCTACCTTGTAATCTCATCATCACATTTTGTTTTAAAACTTGCGTATAGAATTTAGATTTTATAAGTAATTGGATAATGATCCATATTCATATGAATGGCAACTTGCTTCATGTTGTCTTACATTTAAGCCACAATTTTCAAAATCAAACGGTTAGAAATGTATTATTTTCCTTATCTAAAAATTTATATTTTTCCATAAATGATTCTCTTTTAAAAATGAATGATTGATCACTACCGGAGAGAAATCCAATTTCATGAATCACCCGAACCCGAAACTCTTTTGGCGAGCGAGAGGTATACTTTTTATTCACTGACAAAAAGAAAATAAATGGTACACTGGTTCGTTTTTAACCCTATCTCTCCCATGACTGAGCAAGCTGTAAAAGAAAATAAGACCTAGTACCTACTTACTGTAGTTGTGTGTGAGCAGCACAGTAGAAGTAAGTAAGCTTCCTAGATTGAGGTTAAAAATAATAATCTCTTTCTCCTTCTCTCATTACAATTTACATCTACACACCACTTTGGCTTTGGGTTTCCATTAATTCTTTCCTTAGCACCACATTCTCTTTGCACCACCGCCACAGAGGAAGAATCATGAGGTGGCGCGGCGGTCTGGGGGTGGCGGCAATGTCGTACGTTGCGGTGGACTACCTGCGCCACCTGTCGCCGGAGTGGCACGAGCGTCTGCAGCCGGCGCTGTGGACTGTGCTGGCCCTGATCGCCATCTCCCGCGTACCCTTCTACAAGCACTGGGCCTCCGAGTTCCGGGCCGCCATCCCCTTTGTTGCTTCTATGCTCTTCATGCTCTCTTGTCTCCTCTTCGAAGCTCTCTCCGTCCGCTTCGTCTCCGCCGTGCTTGGCCTTGATTGGCACAGGTTAATCTCCCTCTCCCTCTTCTTTCTTCCAGCTCAAGCTGGTGTTTTGTGTGCCTGTGTGTGACCCTGAAGATGACGAATTTGGTGTCTTTTTGTAGTGGGTTTTGCTTCCTTTTTTTCCTTTCTTCTTTTGGAGGAGTAAATGCGAGTTGAGTTTTAGAGTTATAACTGCTAGCTTCCTTTTATGGTAAATTAGTAATGATTCTCGACTAGAAGTTTAGATTTCTGCTTCGGATATGGAAATCAAATCGAATTGACTTTGGATCTCATTTATTAGAGGCTTGACTTGAATCTTTATGAAGAAGATGTATGCACTTAAGATTCAATACTGCTGATTACATAATTGCTAACTAACCATGAATTATCATCTGGACACTATACTTCTTTTTATGGAATTGTTTCAACATAAATCACTCCGTATCTTTATTGATCTCTAAAATGCGCTTCTCTGTAAACTGTGGGACTGTTTCCAATTCCCCCCACAAGTGTACCTTTGCTTTAATGGTTCCTCTGCCTTTCTTCTCACTAAGATAAGATATACTATTTAATTTCATATATTTGCTAAAATTGTTTACAGGATTTAATGATTGGCTTGATGATGTTAAACAGTGACACACCTCCTCTTCCTGACACTGGCCAGTGGCTACTCCTCTCTTTGAATGAGAGCCTTCCTGAAACACTAGTTCACATCCTCAGAGCTCGTATTATTGGACTGCACCATTTTCTCATGTTGTTCATAATGCTGGCATTTTCTGTACTATTTGGCTCTGTTGAAGCTCCAGGTCTCGGGCTTGGTGCACGATACATGTTCACAATGGCAATTGGCCGTCTACTTCGAGCTCTAAGCTTTGTAGCTACAATTCTGCCATCAACCAGACCTTGGTGTGCTTCTTCTCGGTTCAGAGTTCCTGCACATCCTCATTATTGGGCTCAGAAATATTATGTTCCTTACTCATCTGATGCTGATGCTATTCGTCAAGTTATAAATCAGGATATAGCATACGGTATGTGTTCTTTCTCGGTTGTCTCTACTATGGTTTTTCGTTTTTGAAGCTCTGTTGAGATTTTGCTGTGCATTTTCTTAGCGCTTTGTTTACCTACGACTGATTTGGAGCTTCACAGTTAAAGAAATCTTACAATTTTTTTTTACACGATTCATGAATCATTTTTTTTTTTATGCTAAACTAATACTCTCTAATCATCTTGAATTAAACCATTAATTAAGCCTCTCATAGGAACTCCTTTGCTGGGTTCATTTGAGCTATGTTTACTACTAAGCATGTCACTGTGGTATCAACTCTTGCAAATGAGATTTCAGATTATGTTTCTTTTATTAGTTCTACTCTTCAGACACTCAGGTTATATATCGAATCTGTTTGCTTAAGATGTCCAGTATTATGTTTCCTTTTAAGTTGTCCTAAATTTACTCTATATATTATTTAATCTTTCTAGAATTTTATCCTTATTCTTCTTTCCTTTTGGTTTTGCAGCTGAAACTGGTGAATACCTTGGCGATTACCGTCCCGACTGGGGTGCAATGTATTTCCTGATAGATTTCTTACGACCTACTCCTTCTGAAGGATCTTCATGGTACAATCTTCTGAAGAAAGCAGGCGGCGGCTGCAATGACCTCCTGTACAGTGGCCACATGCTTGTTGCTGTACTCACAGCTATGGCTTGGACGGTAATTCCTTGCTAAGATGCAATGAAAGTCATGATTCTGTCATATGAGTGCAACTTAGTGCCAAGTAGTAGACCACTTACCCAAGTTGGCGTTGATTTATCACTGCAGGAAGCTTATGGGGGTTTCAGCTCCGTGCTGATATGGCTGCTCGTAATGCACAGTGCTCAGAGAGAAGTAAGGGAACGCCACCACTACACAGTGGATTGTATTGTTGCAATATATGTGGGAGTACTTCTCTGGAAGATGACTGGCTTTATCTGGCAATCCAAGGATAGAGCAAGAGGAAGAAGGCTAGTCAAGCTTGAGAAAATTCAAGGCAGACTAATCCAAGCTGCAAAAGACTCGGATATGGAGAAGGTGAGGGAGCTTCTCAAGGAGGTGGAGATAGGGGATCAAGAGAGCAAGAAAAAGGGTCTTACCAGGTCTATGTGGTTGTTTTCTGGCGTGATAATTTTCTCAGCACTTACAATCGTCATATTGGCCTTCACATGGACAAGTGATGGGTGAAATTTGTACACTTGATCTTGATATTGTTCCAAGGGTTTCAAATTGGAGGTTTGGAGCTTGTAAAATTAGTCCATTTCATGTACCACTACTTGTCAGGTGCTGTGGAGGATTCAAGTAATTGTGCCACGAAAGGGAGCCCCTTGATTGTTGTTAAGACACATCATTGTAAGCATAGGGTGGGGCTTGAAAGCTCGAACTATCATTGTGTATCTTCAACGAGGGATGTTGTATGTTTTGTACTATTTTGAGCATTATTCGATTTGTACTATTTTGAGCATTATTCGAGAGTAGGATTTTCCACTTTTCAATTGGAGCTTCTTCTCAGTTTCTCATTGTCATAATTGCTTTATCCCCAGAGAGTGGGTCGATCTGTGATGTTATATGGTTCATTTGAACGAGTAATACTAATACAAACGGTAGTGCATGCGAAATTATTGGCTTGCCATCTTCTTGCCTTGTTTACCAAAGAGGGAAAAGGAGACAGCATCGGCCAGAATTTACTCTCAACATACTGGCCACAGGCACACAAAGTGCTGCTTAGTGCTTACTCCATAGTTTTGCAAAATCACCACCACCTCAACGGCTTCAAAAACTATGGACCAAAAATAATTAAGAGAAGAAAAGCCCGCATCATATCTGCCCAGCATTCCATTTCAGTTCAACCAAAACAAAAAAAGTCAGCAAGGCAAGGTGGACTTAAAGAATACTCTCCCGAAGCTGCTATTTTGCCAAGGAAAAACCAAATCATTACATCCCAATGTCTGTCTAGTTATGATGAACAGTGCCTTTAGTCCGTGTTTTCAAGGTTGTATAGTAATGTTAGTACATGGGGAATAAGGGTGTGCGAGACTCGGACTAATCATATTTTTCATCCTGCATTTTTTTCAGTGAGAAATTTTCATCCTTATGTTACAAAATGCATATTTTTTCATTTTTGGCTTAAATTTTGGGGATATTTTTCATTTTCTTCCATTTTTCGCACACACGTGTTGATTTTTTAATGACACGTCAGTATATGGGCCCATAAAAAATGCTTTTTTAGAAAACATCATGTGCTAAAGTTTCACTTCTTTAGTTGAAGTTTGAGGGTTTTGGTTCGATATGGGCCCATATGTTGACGCATGAAAAATTAACACGCCAGTATTTTTTGTGTGAAAAATGTTTCTGAAATTCAACATAGGGATGAAAAATGTGCGTTTTGTAACATAGGGACGAAAAATGTAATTAGCCCATTAAATACTAATTGTAATAACTAGTACTAGTTATTTACTCAAAGATGATTGACTAAAAAAATACTCAAAGATTAGGAGGTAATAGTGGCAATAACCATGCCATAAGCTTCCGTTGGTTTTACTATGAGTAGGGCTGCAAATGAGACGAGCCGTTCGGGAACAGCTCGAGGCTCAGCTTGATAATAACTCCTTCGAGCCTGGCTCATTAAGGAAACAAGCTGAGCTTGAACTAGTCTGTAAAAAACTCGAAACTAAATGAGTCGAGCCCAAACTTTTTGAAACTCAGCTCGTTAGCTCGTGAGATTGGCTCGTTTAGATTCTCGCTTAAAGACTCGTGGGTTCGACTTATTTAGGTTCATTAAGTAGCTTGTAAGAGACTTATAAATCATATTTTTTTAAAAAAATTAAGCTTATGAATTATATTCAATTAGATTGAAGTTTGAATAATAAAGTAACTTAATTAGGTCATAACCAACAAACTAATATTATTACTTTGTTCAATTTTATTTCAATTTTTGTTTTAAAATCTTGAAGTTGGAATAGTGATTTATTTTTAATTTTTATTGAATATAATAATTTTTTTTGACAAAGAATATAATGAATCTATCATCTTTAAAAAAAATATTTTTTATCATTCTTTTCATTAATTAAATACTTCTAATATTTAATTTTAAATGATATAATAGTAATATGATTGGTTAGTTAAATTATTAATTAAAAAATATTTTTTTCACGACTTGTAATTATTGGTTCATTTATAGCTTAATAAGGCTCGCTACCAAAATTTTAATAAGCCAAGCTTGAGCTTAATATCTAGACTCGAGATGAACACGAACCGAACTTGAACTTTGTTAAATTTTCACGTGCCGAGCTTCAGTCATCATCATTGGCAGCCCTATGTGAGTAATAGAAAAGCAACTATAAGGCAGGCGCGTGGAAACACCCTGTTTCCACGAATATTGGGAAACCCTCCCATCTTTGTTTTTTTCTTTGTTTTTTAATTCTCTCTCACGTTTGTCACACCAAAGCAATGACTTACGAGTTTCGACAAGGGGAAATCAATTTCAAATCTTCATTAAATCAAAATGAACCCACACTTTACCCCCAAACAAACTGTCTGCCTTCTGATCGCTCAACTCCGCGGAAATTCCATCCATCCAACCACTCCCAGCCCAGCACCACTGGAAATGTATCTGTACCTGGATACACCATACCACATATCTTCCAAATAAAAAAAGAAAAAAGAACCAAAGAAATTAAACTCCACAATTACAGATATTTTTTTTTGTCGAAATTACAATTACAGATATTTTTGTTTTTGTTGTTTTTGGGCTTATCAGATTGAAGTATTTATATGGTTATGTTCAAAATTACTTGATATCCAAACAGAAAATTTTCAAAATTACTTGAGATTTCAGTTCTATTAGAGCAATCCCTAGAAGAAGAAGAAAAAAAGAATGGCACAGATATTTTCCCTTTCTGCATCCACAATCCCTTCTTCTTCACCCACCACCAACACACGACGCTACTCAGGCTCAACCGCTGCTTACTCCGCCAAGTTGTCGTCTCGTTCTTTTCTGCAATTCCCCGTGCATCTCCGCGGCAGGGCGGTATCGTCTCGTCCCGCCTCCCGAATCTCCCCTGTGGTAACTCTCTCTGTTCCTTTCTCTCCTCTACACTATTTTGTTGTCTAAATTTCCTTTCCATGGTTTCCTCTTGCCTTCTCTTTGGATTGGGATGGATGCCAACAGAACTTGTAGCAATTAGGTTTGTATTGCATATGAATTGATGTTGACATGAATTTTTTTTTTGGGCTCATTATTTCAATTGGAAACAACCTCCTAGACCAGAGCTGAACTGGCTCCTCCTCTCACTGGTTATATAAGTTGCTCTACTACATTTTTTTCTCACCCTAAGGTAGAATTAACCTGAAAACTTCCCAGTTGAAGTTCCTTCTGGCCCTACATGTTTATAGTTCAGTATGGTATTTTTGTTGTGGGTTGTGAAAGTTCTACTCTTTAAATTCAAAATTTGAAACTCAATTATTCTCTGCTTTTCTTCATTATTATGGAATTGCAATCTGCTGTGTCATATCAATTGGGTGCCTCTGGTAGTACAACAGTCAGTATACTTCAGTCTTTTCTCTCATTTTTCTTTTGCACCTCATGATGAAATCAGGATGGATATGATGATATATACTTCAATTAGCTGGTGCCTTGTGCTGCAAATTCAGCTATGCACAAATTATTCGTCACTCTACCCCATGGAAGCCCACCATATGTTTCTAAAGCCCCTAATATCTGCAAAGACCTTCTGTTTCCTTTAGTGCTTCCACTGAGGCTATGTTTGGTACACAAGGAATGAGAATGGGAATAGGAATAAGAATCCTATTCCATTTTGTTTCACCATAAACAATCTCGCTTTAGAATTTTTGTCTTAGATTATTGTCACTCTAGAGTTATGTCTTAGATTATGCCAACCAAATAACAAAATTATTCAAATTCCGTTTCTATTCCGATTCCAAGTGATACCAAACATAGAGCATGCTCAATCTGACTTGATTCGAATGTTGTTAATCCCGCCATTGGTTAATTTTCTTTTTGTTAAGCAGTTTTACTGAGTCACGGCTTTGTGACTATGTTTTTCTACCCTCTGATCCTCGTAGGTTGCTGCAAAGAAAGAGACATATTCCTCCTTTGATGAGTTGCTGGAAAAATCTGACAAACCAGTGTTGGTTGACTTCTATGCAACCTGGTAAAATCTTTTCCATTTCCTTTTCTTTCTTACTCATCTTATATTTTCATTGCTTTTTTTTTTCCTTTGATTTTGTGGATTGAAACTACTGATTGAGAAGTTCATCACCCTCTTCAAATCTCTCGCATCAAATCTGAATAATGGTCACATTCATATTTAAAATGAAAAATTTTATGGCCAAGATCATCATGCAATGAGGAAGTTATAAGATGGTCTGAAGATACCAAGTTATGCTTAACCATGACCAACCTTTTGTATAAGGACACCCCATACTTGCTGGCTATGTTACTGGATGCTGAATGGGAATCTCTCTTATTCAAATTTTGAGCGCAGATTAACTATAATTTCAACTGAAGTGAAACTTTGGGCGGGCTGTTGTTTGCAGGTGTGGCCCTTGCCAACTTATGGTTCCAATTCTCAATGAAGTTAGTGCCGCTTTGAAAGACACAGTCCAGGTGGTTAAAATTGACACTGAGAAGTACACTGCCATTGCCGATAAATACAGAATAGAGGCCTTGCCAACCTTTATCTTATTTAAGGATGGGAAACCTTATGATCGCTTTGTAAGTTAATTTTATCTGTTTGCTCTCATGTGATTACAGAGTCAGCGGCTTATTGTGAAAAAACTTCAGCTGTTTTCTTAAAAAAGAAGAAATAAGTAATTAAAGTGAACAAAGTAGGTTTCATTTCATTTCAAAAAGAAAGTAGGTTAAAAATGTTCAAGCAACTGATGATCCTGATTTTTCATTTTTTTTTTTGTGTGTGTGTGTGTTATATGTGGAGATCCCAAGTATTTTTCTGATATTTTCACTTTGCAAATGCAAAAATGCTCCATCCCCTTTTCTGTATAGTGCACAGAGAGATATCTTCTTGGTGGCATGATGGTATATTGTCTGGTCTGTAGAGATTGTTTGTTGATTGATTAAACTTGAACTAGGTAAAAGATTGATATGTTGGTTTGAGTTTATTAGCAATAATGGTTTTGATTATGTTCAGGAAGGAGCTTTGACGAAGGATCAGCTCATCCAACGTATTGAAAACTCACTGAATGTGAAGCAATAGCTATGGTAAGCTTATGGAGTTGTTGTTTCGGCTGCATCTGCATGTCTCTGTCAAATAAAATGACTCACTTGCTGCATCTGCATGTCTCTGTCAAATACTCACCCCCTCTTTCTTTCTCACTTCAGGCCACGGTGTGTTAAATGAATCATGCAACGCCAAGCCTTATGCAGTTGAATCCGTAACAGCAATGCCTCCCACACTTGTCATCTTCCTCTTACAAATTCTCACGCTTTTACAACTACTGTTTTGTAAAAGACTTGACAAATTTTTGTTCTGGTTTGCCACCGGTTTTGTTGGTTTCAGCTGGTGGCAACAATTGGGATGGCATATTCTTTTTTAAGTTTTGGAAATATGACGTGATGCTTGTCAATGTCTTGATAATATAAAAATAATATTGAAAATCGTCACTGGATTGTTTCTGGAATTTCTTTGGGTCACTGAAACAGAGCTCGAAAATATGGACACCCAGTGATGCTCCCCAAAACTTCGTGGGAGAAGAGCCAGAAGTAAAGCAGTGAGCTACATTTTTTCTTAAAAGGAAGAAAAAGGGGAAAGAAAAAAAAAAACAAAGAACACACCTCAATAAAGGAAATGGCTCCAATAAATAGCCGTAGAGGGAAAGACTAACGGGCATGAAAAAAAAATGGAGATGATGGAAATGGAAGCAGTGGAAGACATAGAGATGGGGGAAGACATAACCCCACCCATCCCTCCTCTCTCATGGGCTCTCCACGAGTCTTGCCTTAACACCCACTGCTCCTCCTGCTTCTCCCCTCTCCAAAACATCATCCCCCAACCTCACCCTCACGATCACGATCACGATCACGATGGTGATGCCCCTTCTCTCCTCTTCTGTTCCCTTCTTTGCTCCTCCAATTACACCCGCCACTGTGGCCCTTCCACCCCCACCGCCGCCGAAGCCCAACTCTACCTCCTTCGCCACTGCGCCCCTTCCACCACCGACCTCCGCGTTGCCCTCCTCCTCCTCCTCTCCCTCCCCTCCCCTTCCACTCCCCTGCAGCACCTCACGAGAATCTCGGGGCTGTTAACCAACCGCGACATACTGATGCAGGACCAAGAGACTGCTGCCCGTGTTCGCAACGGAGCAAAGGCCATATCTGCTGCTATTATCCACAACAAAGAATATTACCAAGCCGGCGTCGCATCATCGTCACCATCGTTGTCGCTTATGGAGGCGGTGCTGTGCCTGGTGATAACCAACGCGGTGGAGGTGCAGGACAGGGAAGGCCGGAGCCTCGGGGTCGCAGTTTATGGGCCCCATTTCTCATGGATTAATCACAGCTGTTCTCCCAACGCTTTTTACCGCTTCTTCGTCACTCCTCCGCCTTCCACTCCCCCGGTTTGGGCCCAGCCCTGCCTCCGTATCATGGTAGCATTTCCAATAACCCTCTGCAACATATTGTTGTTTTTGATTATTCATATTTTGATTGGATTAAGTGAGAAGAAGATGGGAATTGCAGGGAACACATAATGGTGGTAGTAAGCTTCAAAATGTTATTGAACTAACCGGAGGCTGCATCGGTGGCTATGAATGCGGGCCACGAGTGGTGGTCCGGAGCATCAAGAGGATCAAGAAAGGTGAGAAGGTCACTGTGGCCTACACTGACCTGTTGCAACCTAAGGTATCATCATCACCTTTTCAGTATCACTCATGCTCTTGCTTGCTTTGCTTGTTTGTTACCTTCAGGGGCCTTTCCATGGAAAAACCGATTTAATTGTGAAGGAGTTTCGTGGTCTTTTTTTTATTTAATAGATCAAAGTAATTTAAAGCAATATCGCCATTAAAAAAACTGATGCAGGGGAAAAACAATGTTTTTACGATACAACTACAAACTTGTACCTGTTGATGTAAAATTTTAACATTCCAAGTTCACGTTGCTGATTTTTTTAGGGAAGTTATTTGTTAGTTTGTAGATTGAGAAAACTACAAGTTTTCAACTTTATATGCAGCAGTAACACTATAAGACATACAAACAAGAAGATGATGAAGAAGAAAGAGCTTAAAGAAATGCTACAAGTAATTGATTGCACTCGCCTAACATTCATCTGCAGACAATAAGGCAGTCCGAGTTGTGGGCAAAATATAGCTTTATCTGTTGCTGCACCAGATGTTGTGTATCTCCCCCATCATATATAGATCATATTCTGGAGGTTAGGCTTCATGTTATTTTTTTCTTATAAGAACATTGTGTTTCCTGTGATTATGCACTTTCTTTGAAGGCTGGAGCACATGTAAATATATTGTGTTTGGCTAGAATATCCAATTGCAAAAAAGCATATTCTATATTAACAGCATACAGAATGATTCTTAGGGCTAGTATTCTGCTTAATATTTGCCAGCTGATATCACTGCTAACCATGCCAACAATCATATGGTTAAAAAAGGTTAATGGAGCGTCCCAGCTGGTAAAGGATTTGCTGGTCTTACCTAGTTGAGTTGGCCTTTAACTATCAAAGATTCAGAAGCTGAGCAAGTTGCACCATCATTGAATCTGCCTGAAATTTATACTCACAGAGTCGAGATGAATTTTCCTCATTCACTGAGATAGGAACCTCTATTTTCCTATATTGTCTCCCCTCTCTTTCCTTCTGTAATGCCTCCCAAAGCTTTTCGTAAAACAGTCCGTTTCTAATGTCTAATGTTTTGGCTTTATAGCAATGTTTAAAACTGATTCTTCTGTTAAACCTCTGTAGAGTCCAACTAATGTAATTTAGAAGAGGGAAGACTGTCTCTTTGTGTGAGAAAGTCATATGCATGATTGAGTTCTATACATGCGCCTTTCAACATGTGTTAACTTTTAAAAGTCATACATTTAGGAAATTTATGCCTCAAATCTGGCCTTGTCGAGCTCAGACTCCGGTAACAGCTTTTGTAGAGAAGAAGCAAACGAGTGGCTGACTGATTACATGGATGAAGTTATAGCCGAGTACTTATCTGTTGGTGACCCTGAGTCGTGCTGTGCGAAGCTCGAGAACATACTTATCCATGGTATCCTTGATTGGCATTTGAAGACCAAAGAAGAAAAGCCAAAGTTGAATCTCAGATTACATCCCCTCCACCATCTTGCGCTCAAGGCATATACAACATTGGCTTCTGCTTACAAAATCCGTGGAAGTGACTTATTGACTGAGCATTCCAGGGTGGAGGGAGATCAGTTTGAAAGTTTTAAAACGCTCAGGACTAGTGTGGCATACCATTTGTTAATTGCTTCTGCAACCAACCATTTTCTTTGCTTTGAATCTTCTCTGGTTGTATATGTTTCAAATTTTTTGAGTGGCGCAGGGGAGGCCTTGTTAACTCTTGCTAGGAGTCCAGGATGGGGTTCCCTTGGGAAGCCTATCTCAAATCTTGCTTCCCCTGCGGAATATAGATGCTCCAAATGCTCGTTGCTGGATGGATTTGGTGCCAACTTGTTTCCTCACCGAGGGCAATATGCAGATTTTGAAAACATTTCGAGCAAAATAGTTGATTGCATCAATCGTTTGTCAGAAGATGTCTGGAGCTTTCTAACCCAGGGGTGTCATTGCTTAATGTGCAAAGATCTCTACGCCTTCAGTTGGCTTGAGAAATCACCTGCTATACGTGATCTTGATTCCTATTTAGGCGACAATTTTACAAGTTTCAAGCCCCGGTCAGGGGACTGCATTCATAGACACAAGGCACATGGGGATACCAACCAAAGAAGGATAACTATATTCGAGCTGGGGGTGCATTGTTTACTTTACGGGGGAATTTTATCCAACGTTTGTTATGGTCCATCTTCCAGTTTCAGTAGCCACATCGAAGATACGCTATACGTTCAGAAATGAAACGGGTTGCTTTATGCAGTTTTAAAGCTGGTATGGACTTTCTTTTTTGATTTTGCCTTTCCCAGAAAACTTTCTTTTAGAAATATAGTAGTGGTATTCTAGCATTATTTGCAGTTGCATGTCAATCCTTGCGCTCTACCCTGCCCAATTCGTTAGGTTAGCGTTGAGCGGGGCAGAATTTTCTGCAAGTTTCCCTTTTGAATGTCCAAAATCCACTCATGATGAACGAGTTGTCTTACATTGATCTCCGCTCCTCGAGGAGGCTGTCTAGTTTGTACTTGTTATATACATTTGCAAAGTCGAGAATTCTGGCATCCAGTCGTCTTTGGCAACTCTGTGGCATTCCTAACTTGAATCATTCGACTGTTCATCATCATATTGCTTGTCTCTACTTCTTTTAAATCTTCGCCAATTTGAAGGAATATCAACTGCCTTGAAATGAAATTTTTTACGTTTGCCGAAGATTTTGTATTTGCCTTAGAGAAGGCATTGGATAGCTAGCCATGAAATGACAATCGCATTGCACTGCGTCCAAGGCTAGAAATCCGGGATGAAACTTCTGGGTTGACAATCTTAGAAAAGGCATTGGCTAGAACAATCGCATTGCATCTTCTCATCCATGAACTCATATTTGTTCTTGGATTTGAGAGCATTTAAAAAATGTTCTCAATGTAACTCTTTCTTCCATCACTAAGGGGCTTAGGTATGAAGATTAAATCTCGATGATCAATCGGGTGCAGGAAATATGGAGAATTGGTTTCGGCTACTTCACCTTTAAAGATAGCACAGTCGGCATCAAACCTCTAGTATTCCCACCTCCATCATTGCTTGTCTTAATGCTAGACATATTTTTGATGTTACAATAAAAGATACTCTTATTTTTGATGCTACACTAATTACGTAGTCAACTAGTAGACATAAATCGTAGCAAATCTTTGTAACATCTCCTCAAATAACTGATTGGATAATACTAGATGATCCCTTAATTTGTGCTTTGATTTCTTGATCTTGATTCCTTCATTTGGGCACTGATTGTCATGGCTCATGTCAACATTCCCCCTCAAGTTGGATATGGATAAGATTCATGATCAACTTGACAGCTTCAGGAGTCGTGTTATTTGCCTTTTTTTTTCACCAACCTTGCTTCCTCCCTGTAAGATTAGATGGGCAGTGCACAATTTTTCCATCAAGCCTTTTTAGGATAAAGTTTAAAACTTAGTCAAGCTAAAGCAAAAAACTTATTATGATTTTTAAGCAAAAACTCCAATCCCAATCTGGTTTGTAAGGGAAAAATTCTAAACCAATTTTGTGATGCTTTTATGAAAACAAAAACCGAAACCCATTTTGTGAGACTTTTAAGAAAAGAGCTCCAAATCTACGCGAGCCTTCCAATGATAAAGCTCAAAACCACACAAACTACAATGAGATTTTTATAGACAAAGCTCGAAATTACAATGAGATTTTTATGGACAAAGCTCGAAACTACTATGAGGCTTTTATGGATAAAACTTGAAGCCACATGATGCTTTTTAAAGATAAAGTTTGGAACCACACATGATGCTTTTTAAGGATAAAGCTCGAAACTACGATGGGGTCTTTATGAACAAAGCTCGAAACTACAATGAGGCTTTTATGGACAAAGCTCGAAACTACAAGGCTTTTATGGATAAAGCTCGAAACCAAATGATGCTTTTTAAGGATAAAGCTTGAAACCTACAACTCCCCGTAAAAGGATGGTTTTGGTTTTTATTTTCTTGATTGGGGGGTTTTGGTGTTTTTAGATTTTTCCTTTTTATATATATATATATATGAGAACCTGACGGAGGAAACTTTTGATGAAAGAATTCAGAGCAGGATTTTCTGCTCTGCTATAATGAAGAAATATAAAATCAAATATGTGTGGTGTACTTTATTCACAAATACAACATCCCCATTTATTTACAAGTTGCACATATTAGCTAAAGAAATAATCTACGGAAATTTCACACATTCCCCTCAATTACTCACTCAACAATCTCTTAATCACTCTAATCAATCACTCAATCACCTTAATCACTCCAATCAATCAATAAGCAACCTATCCTGCAATAGCAACCAACCATTTGCTTTGCTTAAAATCTCTCTAGTTGTATATGTTTCAAATTTTTCGAGTGGTGTAGGGGAGGGAGGCCTTGCTAACTCTTGCTGGGTTCCTTGGGGAAGCCAATCTCAATTCTTGCTTCCCCTGCGGAATATAGATGCTCCAAAAGTGGTCGTTGTTGGATGGTTTTGCAACCAATTCGTTTCCTCACCGAGGACAAGATGCAGATTTTGAAATGATTTCAAGCAAAATTAATGATTGCATCAATGGTTTGTCACAAGATCTATGGAGCTTTCTAACCCAGTGGTGTCATTGGTTAACGTGCAAAGATCTTTAAGCCTTCAGTTGGCTTGGGAAGTCACCTGCTACACGTGATTTTGAGGCCTATTTAGATGCAATTTTACGAGTTTCAAATCCCGGTCAGGGGATTGCATTCATAGACATGAGGCGCATGACGAAGAAGGATAACTATATTCGAGCGGCGGGTGGGGAGGGGCCGGGGGAGAAAGGTGGAGTGGGGGTATTGAGAAATTTATCCAGCATTAGCATTTGTTATGGTCCATCTTCCAATTCCACTAGCCGCATGGAAGATGCGCTATACGTTCAGAAATGAGACAAGTTGCATTATGCAGTAATATAGGTGGTATGGAGTTTCGTTTTTTTTTTTTTTTTGCTTTTCCCATAAAATTTATGTTTCTAAAAATACGATAGTGGCATTCTAGCATCATTCGTAGTTGTATGCCAATCCTTGCGCTCTTAACCATGCCAATCCGACTGCCCTCCTGTCGTCTTTGGCAACTTTGTTGCATTCCTATGTAATTGAGGTTGGTTTAAGTGGTAAGCAACTTGTTCCGTTTAAGCGAGGTCTCGGGTTTGAATTTTCATGTATGCAAAAAACCTTATTTGGGAGACTCATCCACCATTGTCTAGGTGTGCCATCCGAGTCGAGTTGGATTTAGTGTGGTGACTTTGATGTCCTTAAATGTGGACTGGCCTGAGATAAAGTGGAAAACCAAAAAAAACTATTTATTTCTGACCTCGATATTAGAACCATTTAGAAGTCTTCGAATTCTGGGGGTCTCGTCGAAAAAAAAAAATATAATGCGTGGCATATACATGGAGAACCCAGAAATTAAGTGTGGGGTGAGGTTTGGCTTCCGTGTTGTATTTATTACGGTACGATCCAGGGACCTCATCATCATTAATAACAAAAATTAGATTACAGTCATAAAAGTAAAGTACAAGAAGGGAAGGAAACAAGAATTTTCCTTTTGTAGCATTTGGAAATGCATCAATAATTTTCCCCTTTTTCTTTTCCATTTGGGTGACAAAATATTTAATTTTGCACAAATTGCTTGTTTGATTATACCAACCTCAGATTGCAGGATGCTAATCAAGGGCCAAGGAGAAATATTGAAACCATGCTACATATAATAAAACAAATATATAAGTACACATCACCTAGCTAGGAGGTGATCCGAAACAAGATCAAAACAAATATATAAGTACACATCAACCAGGAACCATAAAAACTCATAAGCACACAGACGATTATTCAGGGTAGGTGGTGGATATTTAAGCTAGCTAGCTAGGAGTAGAACCCAAATAAAAAGGTAGCACTCGCGGTATAGTTTTAATTAATATTTAATACCATGGTAATAATATGTATAATATAATATATATTTCACTGATTTTAATTATTAGGGAGTTAAAAGAGATGGTGGTGTTTTTTTCCATGAGCTTCCTCTTCCTCTTTTTTGGTTTCTTTCTTCTCATGATGCTCATGGAATGCGAATCCCCCAGATCCAACTGCAGCCGCAGCAGCAATCTCTTCTTCTACTTTGTGCCTGTGGGCATGCTCTGGGTCTTTTTCTGCCTTGTGTTTCTCGTGCTGTAAAAAAATAAAAATTATTTACAACAAACAACAACATATATGACATTATTAGAAAAAAGCTCATGCGTACAACTACAACTCTTGGTAAAAAATACTTCATGCACAGTATTTAATGTAAGAAAAATTGTACATGTATATATAAGAAGTAATCAATTACGTATTTTTAAAAAAGATATATATATATATATATATATATGTATATATATGTATTTACAAAATAAAGAATGCATAATTGTATTAATGTGTATACCAAGGCATAGGCACCAGCAGCAGCAGCCCCAAGCTCTCCCATGTGCTCAAGATGCTTGTGGTGCTTCTCCTCCTTTTTGTAATCAACTTCAGGGGTTGCCGAATAAGCTCCAGGGGTCTGATCAGGAACAGAATATTGATCAGAATACTGTGTGGTCTCAGCAGAGTACACAGTTGTCTCATCAACTGGCTGTTGTTCTTCTTCCTTCTTGTGGTGGAAGAAGCCGTGGTGATGCTTCTCTTCAGCCATACTGGCCAATGTTGTTGTGGGATAAAAAAACTGATGGTAACAAACAAAATGGCTAAGAATGCAAAACAAGATGTGTATGTGTGTTGAATTGTGTTCCTTGTGTGCTTTTTGGTTATGGTTGGAGTGACTATTTATAATTGATGGCATGCAAAGGACTTCCTTGCTCGCTGTTGTTATGGGGTAAGATGGACGGTTATGATTCGTGGGGTTCACGGATCATTTTCTGTGTTTAATGCCCTCATTAATTATATTTTAAGAGTCCATCAGCAAAAGGATAATGCTTTCTTCCAAATTAGTTGAGCCACATTTAGTAATGAGATGAACATTTATATTGTTGCTGTTTTTTTTTTTTAATCTCCGGTTATCCTCTCATTTTGTTTGCTTAAAAGTTTTTCTCCAAGACAATGAAAGTTTTTTTATATTTCTTTTCGGTCTGATACCGGATCATATGTATTATGTATGCAAAATCAAAATACAAAACAACAGAAGGAGCATGGCTCTTGTGCTCTCCTATCCTTGGTTAGCAGCTGACTACTTACAACCATGGGAGAGTTCAAAAACAAAATATAGGAATGTTGTTAGTGTCCAACCTAGCTAGACATATAGCTACAACGTTAGCCTCTTCTTGTATGAAGTCAAAAAAAAAAATGAGAATGAATCTGTATAAAATCCAGCAAATCCTTCCATGTGTTGTCCAGGTCAACTTCCTAGTGGAGTTCTTCATTCAACCACTCCACCGTCTCCTTTGAGGAAAGCTCCACGATCACCCCAGAAGCACCATTCCTCTGCAATAGCTGAAAGGCATACAACAAAGCCACCCTGTGAGTTTTAGCTTGACTACAATGGCCAAGGTAGGCTTGTAATCCTCCTTTCCAATCCCCAAATAATCCCTTAGGGCTCCACCAGCAAAAACAAGACCAAAACTCAGATTAACATGTATGGCAATATTTAACTTAAGATCATTCTGCCCCGGGGGAGTCCAACTGTGCTCATCGATTGGCACCGTCCTCTGACGAGACTTCCCTACTCTGCCACTTTGCCACGCCCTCCAATAACTCAAGGCCATATGTTTCACAACTACTGCAGGGCTCGAGGGGTATTGAAACCAAGGATCGAATACAGCCTGGTTACGCCACTTCCAAAGTAACCAGCAGGTGACTGAAAACTTAGAACTCCATTACTTATCACCCCATTCCAGATTAGCCACCAGCCAAGGGATAACACCATCCTCAAAGCAACCCATCAGCGTCTCTGGAACTCGAACTGCCAGCCAAGTATCCTTGGCGAAAATGCAATCTCGCACAATATGCAAGGCGGACTCAACTGCACTGCCAGATTTAGGACACCACGGGTTCGCCATCAAGTGCGTTTTTGAATCGGACTTCATTTGAGAGGAGTCTGTCGTGGGCAAGAAGCCACAAGAAGGAGCACACTCTTTTTGGCCCCAGCCATTTCCACACCAACCACTATACTTTATCACTATCATGCCAAGTGCCTTTCTCTAAGGCTGTGTATGCCGATTTGACAGAGAAAGAACCCCTTGAATCCACAAGCCATCTAACTTCATCTGGACCATTAATCCCTTCTGGGGCCAACCAGGGCTAATTGCTCCAAAGAGGCTCTCGACGCAAAAGGGATGATTCTATCCCAGTCCTATGCACCCTCCTCTGTTACTAGTTGGAAAACACTACAATTCCTGATCGCAGCAGGAAAGGATTCGACAGCCTCATCATCGATGGTCTGATCCTCACCTAACCAAAGGTCCTCCCAAAAATTCAGCGAATGCCCATCTTTCACCTCACATTCAATAAAATTGTGGAAAGATGGCCAGATGGTGCAAAGTGTCCTCCATAAAGCAGAGCCAGCCGTCTTCCGCCAAATGTGGCCTGAAAGGACTCCTGATTTAAGATATTATGACGGAGTATCTTGACCCAAAGAATATCCGGTGCTGTGAGCATTTTCCAGATAATTTTCATGAGGCATGCATCATTGTAAGACCGCATATTATGGAGACCAAGCCCCCCACACTCCAAAGGCTCGCAGATTTGATCTCAGCCTACAAGGTGAATTTTCCTCTCTTGTCCTATAGAGCCCCAAATGAAGCCTCTACAAATAGCATCTAGTTTGTCACAAATATGACACGGCAGCCACACCGTTTGCATGGTGTACACCAGAAGCGCAGAAATTACCGATTTAGTAAGGGTAATTCTGACTGCCAATATGAGATGTTTTGCCTTCCAATCGTTAAGTCTACTTTGGGCCTTTTCTAAAATATGCGAATATGTCACCCCAGTCACCCTTGACTGAATAAGAGGTACACCTAGATGCTTTCCTAGATCTGTAGTCCTTGTGAACCCAAAAGAATTACTCAACTCCACTGCCGCAGCGTCTGGAACATTCTTGTAAAAACAAATCTTGGATTTCTCCCCACTAATCTTTTGCCCAGGAAGACTGCAAAAGATGTTTAGACACCTCTGAATAATCTGTACCTGACTATCATCAGCAGCAAAAAATAATAGTAAGTCGTCAGCGAAAAATAAGTAAGATATTTTGGGACCTCCTCTAGAAACCGTCACTGGTTTCCATTCTTTGTGCGAGATAGCTTGCTGAATGAGGTGACCAAGTCTTTCCATACATAGAACAAAAAAGTATGGAGAGATCGGGTCACCCTGTCTAATGCCTCTTGACGGAGAGAATGATTCGGTTACGTCCCCATTCCTGTTGACTTGTAACGATGAGGTTATGACACACCTCATAATGATCTCTACCAATTTCGAACCTAAGCCCACTGCTTCTAAACTATCCTTGATAAAGCTCCACCGGAGGCAGTCATATGCCTTCTCTAGGTCAATCTTAATAGCCATAATCCCAGAGTCACCCTTTTTCTGCTTCATAAAGTGGATGACATCCTAGGCGATGATGATGTTATCCGTGATCAGCCGCCCGGGAAGAAAGCTGCTTTGGTATTTCTAACTATGACAACTATTAGTAATAGATTGTTACTGTTTTTGTTTGGTTTAGGAATTCGGTACATTATATTTAATAAGATATAGATTTTCACCTACAACCCAATGACAAGTTTAGGCCTAGGTTCAGGATAAAATCTCAAGCCTAGGTCCAGCTGGGAAAACCAAGAAACTGAATTCCCTTATAAATAGACCCCCTGTGCTAGTTTGAGAGGTACACTGCTCATTTCTTTAAATTTTCTCTCTCTCTCTTGCCTTTCCTCTTCATAGAGAAAACCTTCTCTTTAACTTAGGCATCGGAGGATCATCTGGGGTCACTTACCCTGGACTTTCCTGAGTCCTATTCTTTGCTATTTTTGCAGGTCCATCAAGCAACAAATACTTGCTAATAGTTATCATCCATATGTAGATAAATCTGGTATTTATCATTGGCATCGTTTGTGGGAAACTGATAAAGAAGCCATAGCTTCTCTTCCTAAATGAGTCTCATCATGGATCCCACCCCATTTGGAACCAATAGAACTCCAGACACCGGAGGACTTCTAGCCAGCTGAGGACCCCCGGTCAGTGGAGGTACTTCTGCCAACACAATCTTAAATCCCATCGTAAACGGTGGGGCTAGAAATATTTCGAGTAACACTAGTATAGGACCTACGTCCAATACAATCTTAGATCCCGCCATATCAGTGGAGCCGAGAATATTCGGAGTACCACTAGTACAATACCTGTGTCAAGTTCATTCTTGAATCCCACCTTCAACATTGGAATTAGAAATACTCCAAGTAACTCCAATACTGTTAATCAGCAGAGTATTAAAAAAGTAACATGGGCAAAGGTTATGCAATTTATGCAAGAAATACTAGCAGGTCTGCATAATTTACGACCCTCTCTTCTATTAGGGGGTACTGCTGAGGCAACATATATACAAATAGTTGGGAAAAAAAACCCATGCACCCTCATCGAAATGAGGAAGAGTGGGGTTCAGAATCGACCGTGGCTACCCGTCTTCCCTCCACTATAGAAGTAAAGTATCTTGAGGGAGGTCGGAGTGCGTTATTGGAATCAAGTTAAGGATTTGATTGAGCAACATATGCATTCGATGGCTCAATTTGTAAAGGAGGAAGCAAGTGAAAGGTGTCTCTGTTAGTATCCAAATTTTGCCCGCCTGTTTTTGTGTTATCATCCTGTGTTGCATCTAAACTCTACCATATTTTAGAGTCTAAAAAATTCAAAATATACTTTCTGAGGGTCATGGGGACCACTTATCTGTCAATCCATCGTGCTAAAGACATTCCGGGACTTTCCGGAATTTTCTTGGAATTTTTTGGGGACTTGGCCAAATTTTCATATTTTCAACCCGGGAATGTCCCCATCGCAGACAAAGCAATCCGAGCTCAAAATGAAGACATTCGGGACATAAATGAAGTCATCCGGGGTCACGAATGAAGCTGCCTAGATCAAAGGAGGATGTACATCGAATTTCGGGTCATGAAGAGGGCCGGAAGTGCCTGCGACCTAGCTAGGCCGACCAGGCCTCCTAGCTGGACTTCAGGCCTTCGCTTCGGGTCACGCCTCGTAGACCTTCCAAAAACCGTAAAAAAATCGTGTATTCATCGGAATTTTACGAAATTTTAGGAGGACATCCCAGACGTCGAGACGTATTTACCAGTTTTTTAAGTAATTTTCGAGGTCCCGCCGAGCCCATTCGCGAAACCAGCATCTTATGGTTTCAGGCCATGTCTTCGGTCGCAGGCCATCGCCTAGGTCTTCAAGCCAAGTCCTAATTACATATATGCACTAAGGAGCGCGACTCCTAAGGTGAGGAAAAATGAAGGGAGTGGACCCCTATTTATAGTGTTTCACCCTCTTCTGCGTCCCTTGTCCCCCTCTAAGTCAGAAGTTGGGCGTGAAGTCGTCGTCTTCCTAAGCATCCTTTTGCGAGTTAGAGTCGAGTCTCTCTCTTCTTTTAAATTCACTTTTGGGTTTCCATCGTCATTATAATGCCGAAATCATTTTAGCAAATCATCAACGCTAAGCCGTCATAATGCCGGAATTATCTCTTGCATTATCGCTGTTATAGGCCATCGTAATGCCAGGTCGTTACTCGGTATTTTCGCCGTTCTATGTCGTCGTAATGCTGGAATTCTCTCTTGCATTCTCTTCGTTCTATGCCGTCTTAATGCCAGAATTTTCCCGGATCATTCTTCGGCACCCCGTTTTGACCCGAAAAATGCTAAAATGGATTCAGTATTCGCTAATGTAGGGTATGAAAACCCATTTATTTTGATGCACTTGTTTGTTTGTTTGTTTTGCATCCACTCTATTATGAGTACTGGGTTTGCACTTTTGCATTATTTATTTGATTGTTTGTTTATGTGTAAGTTTGCATGTTAGTGGAATCCCCAAGGATGAAATGGGTATGTCTACTAGGATAGGCATTAAACCAACTTCGGTGCTCGATGCAAAAATCTTAGTTTAGGCCCAATCAATGACTCTATATAATTTAATTTTATTTTCTTTTTTAAAACTTTATTCCCATTACTCGCATTCACAACATTAGATGGAGGGGGTTAAATACTGGAAGGAGAGGACTAAATCTTACCCAAACAAAATTCAAGGTACCTATATCCTGGTTTTTTAGTTCAGGTGATTAAAATCTTACAAAAACAAAGTTCGAGGTTCCTCTATCCCCGTTTTTTTAATTCATGTAGTTAAATCTACTTGACCAAAAGTTTAAGTTGTCAAAAAGTAATTAACCCGAATTTATATAAAAGATTATACAAAGTAGAGCATAATCTTATGCATTCGAGAGTTAGAATTTTGAAAACAATATATTACGAGGTTCGTATTTAAATTTAAAAGCTTGTGTTACTAGCATGAATGTTGCACTTCATGGCATGAGTGTCATATTGTCAGGACGTAGACGTACTCAATGCTGTCACTCATTAATTTCAAAATGTGAACTATATTAGTGACCGATTACTTTTTTTATTGACAAAAAAAAAGATGCGAGTTTACAATATTTTTAGTTTGTAGTATAGTAAAAACAACAAATGTTCTCCAAACCTTAGTTTAGGTAGCCCATGAATCCCACCAGAAAAATATAGTAGTGCCATCTCCAACTATATGTGTGAATTGATTGGAGAATTGACTGCGAAGCTTTAGAATTTTTCTGAAGCTCCAGGAGCAGTCAGAGGGTATTTCTAAACTCCATAGACTCTGCTGCTTCAAGTAATAAGTATAGATCCATGCCACCCAAAGAGAGCCGGCTTTAAGAAGAAGATTCCAGATGTTCCTAGCAATACAAGCCGCATTCCATATTTTGAGTGATTTGATACCCAAACCTCCTTCTTGCTTTGGAAGGGTAAGATCTGACCATGCAACTTTTGCTTTACGAGCAGATGTTGAGGTAGCAGACCATAAAAAAAGCAGCACACAATCTTTCAATTTCCTTAAGGAGACAAGAAGGCAGTGTGAACAAGTTAGCCTAGTAATTTTGAACACTGAACAGAACAGAACTAACCAGTTGCATTCGCCCAGCAAAAGAAAGCAGATGAGCACTCCAATGATGAATACGAGCCAGGAACTTCTCCAATAAAGGTTTACAAGCTTGAAAGGAGAGCTTGCCAGAGACTAATGGAACTCCATGATAACGAACAGGAAGAGTTCCTAGCTGGAATTTGCTTAACTGTAGAAATTGCTCTCTATGGTTTTCTGAAACTCCTGCCAGGAACACAGCACACTTTGAAGGATTAAATTTTAGACCAGATAGAGTATAAAACTGATCTAGTAAGTTTGTGACAGTGACTGTAGAAGTTAGGCTCCCATCAGTGAATATCATCAAGTCATCTGCAAAGCACAGATGTGAAAGACCAATCTTCAAGCAGCGAGGATGATAAGGAAGAGTTTTATCTGCTGCAGCTTTATTTAACAAGCATGATAGAATCTCCATAGAGATAACAAACAGATAGGGAGAGAGGGGGTTGCCTTGGCGCATCCCTTTCCCTCCCTTAAAATAGCCACAAAGCGATCCATTGATGCTGATGGAGAATCTTGCAGTTGAAAAACATGCATGAAGCCAGTTGATGAATTTTTCAGGGAATCCCATAGCCTCAAGAACATGAAGAAGAAACCTCCAATCCACTGATTCAAACACTTTCATGAGGTCAATTTTGAGGGTACATCTACTAGATATTCCAGCTCTGTGATAATTATGAACAATTTCGTGCGCAAGCAGAATATTATCACCTATCCTTCTGCCAGGGATGAATGTTGTTTGATTGGCACTAATGAGATCAGGTAAGCATCTCTGTAATCTCTTCGCAAGAATCCTAGAGATGCACTTGTATATTGTAGAACAGCAAGCTATTGGTCTGTAGTCAGACACTCTTTGAGCATTCTATACTTTTGGAATTAGACTTAGTATAGTTTTTTGAGAACCAGAGTTAGTATAGTTGAATTAATACCTTTTAGCAACTTTCCAGAATTAAAGAATTCTTGCACAGCTTGGATAACATCATCCCCAACAGTTTGCCAAGCTGCAACAAAGAACTCCGCATTAAACCCATCAGGGCCAGGAGATTTGTTTTTACCAAGAGAAAACATTGAGCATTTTATCTCTTCATTAGTAACAGGTGCAATAAGCATGGAGCAATGCTCCCTGGAAACAAATCGCTGGAGTAGAGACTTGAAGTAAGAAACAGTCCCGCCAGAGACCTCAGAATTGGCTTGACCCAGAAACTCATCATAAAATTTGACAATTGACTCTTCAATCTGTCGAGGGTTAGTGAGTAGCTCTCCAGAAGAAGAATAGATCTGTCTTATAGTATTTTTCACCTTCCTGGCTCGTACCACATTATGAAAAAACCTAGTATTTGAATCTCCACAAGAAAGCCATTTAATGCGGGATTTTCGCCTCAAAAAAGACTCTTCTGCAACTTTAAGATCAGCTATGTTAGAGAGTAGGCATTGCTCTATTTGTAGAAGAACCTCATTAGCATCTCCTTCCAACAACTGTTTCTGTACAGTAAAAAGTTTTGCTTCTAATGTAGTTATGCGATTAGATAGATCACTATATTCCTTCTTATGCAACTTCCTTAACTCTACTTTAAGAAGTTTCAATTTCTGCCACAACTTGTACATAACATAGCCCTCAAAATGTGTGCACCAGACAGAAGCAAGAATAGAGTGGAAGTCAGGGTGTGTAATCCAGTGATTACAAAATTTGAATGGTTTAGGGCCTTGGAAGATAGTGGAAGAGGAAGTAAACACTATTGGCGAGTGATCAGAAATACCTGGCAGAGAGAACTCAACAATGCTAGTTGGAAAGCTAGAATACCATGCTGGATTGATGAGAAAATGATCCAACTTTCTGAAGAATGGATTGTTAGCTTGCCTATTAGACCAGGTGAACTTAGAGCCAAGATATGGATGATCAAATAGCCCAGCTGAAGATAGACATCGGATGAAATCATCAATGTCAAAATTAAGATACACTGTGGATGAAGTTGATTCCTCTGCTTTGAGAATAATGTTGAAATCTCCCATTACGCACCATGGTGAGTTTCCAACAGAGGCAGCATAGTTGGTAATACTACTATAGAGTGAAGAAGAACGCTCCATACTTGAGTTAGACCCATAAACAAACGTAGCATAATGAGAAGCTTGCTCTCCCCTACTATGAACAGTACAGTGTATAGTTTGAGCAGTAATATCCAGTATGGAGATATCTACCCTTTCAGACCATAATAACCATAATCTTCCAGGACGTGCATGTGAGTAATTGCTTACAAAGCTCCAAGTGGGAAGCAAGTGTTTCCGGATGTCAGAAACATTGTGAACTTGAATCTTGGTCTCCACTAAACACACAAGATCAACAAAAAAGGAGAAAATACGTTGTAGTATAGCATTCCTTTTAGATAGGTCGTTTAAGCCCCTGACGTTCCAAATAAGCCAATTCATGTTACTATTAGAGAGGGAGAACTAACTCCAGCGGAGGATGTAGTTTTTCCTCGACCTCTGCTTCGCTTTGGTTTAGGGCCAGGTTTAGCTTTAGGAGGGACAATTACATCAGGAACTGGTACTGGAGCAGAATATGGTTGTTTATTAGGCACAACAAGCACCAAGGAAGTACTGAGATTTACATTTGAATCCGAGGAAGTATGGGTATCATTGACCACTTCTTGAATCGAGTTAAGTACTGATCCAGCAGATAAAGTTTTTGGAACTGACTAAAGATCATTAATTACTGAAGCAGTTGAGGTGTGGTTATTGAAATTATCCACTGCTTGAACAGAAGTATCCTTAGAAGTCATAGATGGAGCTGGTTGAGACCCTGCAGATGGAATTGACAGTAAACCAGCATCAGACTTGTTTTGCGAGGGAATAGTAGGTTGAGAATGACTAGTAGTAGTGCACAGTGAGGAGGAGATCAAACTACTAGAAGAATCAGCAGGAATTACAATAGAAGTTTGCACATTCACTTTAGGAATCCATTTAGTAGAAGGTAGTTTAGCTTTACAAGCTATCTGGTGATGTCCCCATTTGTTACACTCGTCACAATACTGCGGTTTCCAAGAGTAAGAAATACCAATAACATATTTGCAGCCATCAATCTCAATTGGAAGCTCTTCAAGAAGCGTAAATCCACATTAATACAAACACTAACTTTGTCCATTGCTAGCATTTTAGAACAATCCTGTGTCATATGTGAAGGCTTCCCAATAGCGCTTGCCAGATAACTCAATCCTTTAGTAGTTAACAACTCAAATGGCACATTCTTCATTTGCACCCACACAGGAATAAGAGATGTGTTAAAATCCACAGGTTTAATACCAATCTCCCATTTTCAAAGCAACAGAGGGATCCCTCCAATATGCCATGGACCTCCATGAAGTGCACGAGCCAGAGAAGCCTCATCAGCAAATTGAAGAAGATAGAGGCCATCAGAGTAAGGAATTACAGAGACAGGCCCATTGCGCCCCCATAGCTTCATAGCTATAGCTTGAATTAGCCCTAATTTGGGAGAAGTCCCCATGAACTGGCCAATAAGACACAGTGAATATTTCTGCCTCCCAATTGCCAGCAGATGAGGTGGAATTTGGATTACCTTGGAACCTTCAGTAAAAATTGGTTGGACAAATTGAAGTGGCTGAGTAGAATTAGGTTGAACAATGTTAGCCCAGGGCCGATCAGTGGGTAAAACCCTAGAATTAGCCACTACAAACTTTTCCCCCAATTTTTGATCATAGTCCAAAGAAACCCTAACTCCCGGCGGTTCACCAGTGGAATCAGGTGTTGAAGACACTTGATGCATAGAAATCGGAACAATTACCTCACGAGTTACCTTCTTCCCAGGAAAATGCTTCTGACCTTGAGATTTACCCCGTGAAAGAATGTCAATACAACTAAAATCCATCACCATCGATGATCGGTCACAAGGGAGCCCCGAGGAATCCAAGATGGAAGAAGATGGCATAACAGAACAAGAGGCCATGATAGCCTAGTCGATTACAGTGTTGCCTTCCCTCTCTTATTAGCAGTAACCAAACTGCTTTCATTACTGGACGAAGAATCATAGACAATGTCCTACTGGCTCACGAAGTGGTTCACAACTATCATCGACCAGGTATTTCTAGTCGTTGCACTATGAAGATAGATCTTATGAAAGCTTTTGATTCCGTTGACTGGAATTTTCTGATTAATGTCCTCATTGCCATGGGTTTTCCTGACAAATTCATTCACTGGTTGAGAATTTGTGTTACTTCAGCCATGTTTTCGATCTCCATTAATGGTTCGTTATGTGGTTACTTTAGAAGAGGCAAAGGTATGAGGCAGTTAGATCCACTCTCGCCTTATCTTTTTGTTATATCCATGGAGGTGCTCTCTTGCCTTTTAAATAGAGCTGCTGTTGATAATCGTATTCCTTATCATCCTCGCTGCTAAAAAATTGCTCTTTCTCATTTGTGCTTTGATGACGATCTCATGATCTTTTCTGATGGAAGTTTAGATTCTGTTGTTGCTGTTAGGCAAATTTTAGAGCAATTTTATTTCCTTTCTGGTCTAAAATTCAATCCAGCCAAAAGTGAAGTATTCTTGGTTGGAGTGACTGATGCGTACAAAAGGCAATTTTTTCAGCTTTGTGGATT
The DNA here is from genome assembly GCA_028386065.3 of Turnera subulata. Classification (NCBI taxonomy): domain Eukaryota; kingdom Viridiplantae; phylum Streptophyta; class Magnoliopsida; order Malpighiales; family Passifloraceae; genus Turnera; species Turnera subulata. The sequence goes on along the minus strand of JAKUCV010002460.1, from coordinate 124,781 downwards.
TCAGGAAGGAACTCTCCCAGTACGCTATCTTGGAGTGCCTTTAATTTCTGGAAGATTATCTTTTCGACATTGCAAGCCCTTAATGGATAAGATTTTAGCACGCATCCACTCTTAGAGTGCAAAGCTTTTATCCTTTGCTGGAAAACTACAGCTGGTACTTTCTGTTTTGTTTAGCATCCAAAATTATTGGGCTAACATTTTTATTTTGCCTACTCATGTTCTCAAATCTCTTGAGCAACAATGTGCTGCTTTCTTGTAGTCTGATGCTAAAAAAGCTAAAATATCTTGGTCTGATTTGTCACTACCGAAACAAGAAGGTGGCCTGGGAGTTAAAAGCTTAAAGGATTGGAATACAGCCTGTGTAGCTCGGAATCTATGGCATCTTTTATTACAAGCTGGCTCTTTATAGGTTGCATGGATTCACGCCTACTACATTAGACATCGTAGTATATGGAGCCTCTCTGTTCCTGCTGATTGCAGTTGAAGTTTTCGGAAAATCTTGAAACTACGCAGTAAGTTTTCTGCTGCTTTTCACCATTCTATTGGTAATGGTAGCTCTACTTTCTTTTGGTGGGACTCTTGGCTGCCAAGAGGATCTTTATCATCTCTCATCTCTCCCTCAGTCATTGTTGCATCCAAGATCCCTGTCCAGGCTACTGTAAGCTCTCTCATCTCAAATGGTGAGTGGTCTTGGCCAAATTCTAGATTGCCTCTGATTGAGCAATTGAAGACTGATGCTTCTTACATCATTCCTTCTCAAGGTTCTGATATAATTCACTGGACCTTATCCAGTTCTGGAATTTTCACTGTTAAGAGCGCTTGGGAGAGTATTAGGATTAAGCGTACTCGCGTTGACTGGTTTAAGCTCCTATGGTCTCCGGGATTTATTCCCAAACACAGTTTCATTACTTGGCTTGCCATCCTTGATAGATTGGCTACTCGTTCTAGGCTCTTGCGTTGGGGAATTGTTTCAAATGCAAGCTGTGTTTTCTGCTCCACTTCTACAGAAACCCGGGATCATCTTTTCTTTGCTTGCCCATACTCTACTACAGTTTGGTCTCAACTGTTGAAGCTATGTTCAGTGACCAAAACTGTTGGAGGATGGCATACAAAATTCTTATGGGCGAAGCAATTTTTGCAGAAACGAAGTCTGCAATCTATGCTGCTGCGTATTGTCTGGACAACATGTATATCCCACCTCTGGAGGGAACGCAAATCGCAGAATTTTTATGCAAAATTCCCATCCACCTGATAGTATCATTGCTGATATATGTAGTGATGTTAAACTGAGATTTAGAGGCTTATCAAGACTGAAGCCTCAGCCCCTTTCTCCTACTTTGTCTTGTTTGTGTAACTTTTGGGGTATTACTTTTGTTGGGTAGTTCTACTCACGTCTGCTGCTGTTGTATTGCAGCTTGATGATTCTGTTGTTGTATTTCTGTAGCTCATCCTTTGATGAGTATTATCATTGCCCTTTCCTCACTCTCAGTGAGATGTAATTGTTAGGATTCTATTGATTCTCAAAAAATAAAAAATGTCATTTACCCAAAGTTATTTCAGTCACTAGGAAAATAATGCACTGTGAGATTTTAAGTTCAACAAAATCAATTGAGAGATTTTATTTCTTTTTTTAGTGACTTATCATGTGCCCCTAAGACACAAAATAGAAAAAATCTACTTTATACATCAGAAGATAATATGTAATTAATCAAGCTCATCAAGAGATATAAGACACTGATTCTCCAACAGTTGAGAGGTTAAAACTTAATTAAATGGGATTGAAATTCTAATCAGTCAATTTATTTATCATGTAATCTGGAAAGTGGTGAGCACCATTAATTTTGGTCGGTGATAGATCGGACTACCCATTTGATTATATGTTACTTTCAACTTTTGTGCTTGCTGTCGGCAAAGGTATATCCACCCCAGATATTCACTTTGAACAGCTGAAATCTGGCCCGCGTGCTTCTCAAACTCATCGTTGAAGAAGAGAAACGAAGTATTCAAATTCTAAATTAAATGATACTAATATAAAAAAACTTTTTCAAACCACTTATGTCAAGTTACGAAAAGTTGGAAGTTGAAATATGAACTAACATAATAGACAAGAGACCATTATATGGTAATTTACTTTTGTATGGTATAAATTAGGTGTCCAAATATAATTACAACTCAATGTTTTATGAAATATTTACTTTTGTCTCAAAAAAGAAAAGAAAAGCACAAGGCAGTAGCCGATTGAGCTCAATAAGCCAATCAGAATCTAACTCCATGTTATGAATTGAAGATTTGCAGCAACAAATTAACAACAATGTATTGTCTCTCTCTCTCTCTCTCTCTCTCTTTCTTCTTCTTCTTCTTTTGATGAAACCGCAAACAATAATTTAGAGACAAAGCTTAAGTGTTAAGTGATCGCGGCATTGGGGACCATAATTTCTCTTATTATTTATTTTAGATAAGAAAGATGCATCAAATACGTGTTTCAGCAAAGTCGCTGCATTCCTTAATTTGGTGGGTTTGATCGTCATTTGTGGACCTAAGGAAGAAGACCTAGCTAGCTAATCAATGAAATTTTGATGAGCCAAAAAAAGTGGGAAGTGGAAAGACGTTTCAGTTTCCACAAATACTGTCTGGTCTTGATAGTTTGCTGATATTTTGATAGTGATACAATCCCCCCCACGATGTTAACATTTATTAGGTATTCTCTGTCGACAAATAAACTAGGTATTCTCTGTTTTTGTAATAATGCAACCTAACATTCAAGCATTGCCTTGACTTATAGCTAGTTCAAAACAAAATACCAGATCTTATCTTCTTGCTCCACTAATATAATGTGGTGGAGCCTTGAATTAATCAATCATAAGATCCGACTAAAAAAAAGTTGATCATAAAACAAAAAATTAAATTAGACCAAAAAAAGCTGATCAATGAACTGTTGCATGATAAAACAGAAAATTAAATTAGAGTGTTAGTGCTGACACTAAGTTTTTTTTGGTGCTAATCGATGAATTTATTCATTAACTTGGCGTTTCCTTTTGATTTGCTCCTGTAATAAAAAGAAAAAATGAATAGTCGATGAAGGTGGGACTCCAATTCGAAATATTACAATTTATTAATAAAGTAAGCTTTACCATTAGGTCTCTCGCATTTTTTACCTAATGCTACCATTGTAAACAAGCTTAGTTATTTGAGAGATCAACTCCGTCAACCCAAGCTCGATCCTACTTTATCAACCTCCAGTTGAATTGAAGTCAATCTTTTAAATCAAGCCAATCAAGCCTATGCTTAGTAATAACTACTAATTTCAGGAGTCTTGATGAGTTATACTTGGTTTATGTAGTTTAGGACTATTCTCCATTCAATTTGGATCCATTCTTGCTAATTTGGCCCAATCATTAATTTTTTAGGCCTAATTATGATCATGCCATATAATGAAACTTAAAAATTTAAAATGAGAAATGGCCCTCCAACATATTTATACTTTTTAGTTGGGTTTTTTAGGTATTTTTACTTTTTTTTTCTCATCTTATACTTGTACTAAATAAGTTCGTTCCATCACATCCTTCTGCCTATTTCTCGTTAGTTTGACCGTTAACTGATCCCACGTGACGTGACATGTGGCAAATTATTAGCTCCCCACATTCTTATACTATTTTGTTCTATTATTTTATGTACCCATACTTTTTTTTTTGCCTATCTTATGCATGTATTATATCAAATGGTTCCATTCTGTCCTTCTATCAATTTAGCCTAACAGATTCAACTAATACTAAGTAGCTTTTGTCACAAGAAATTTTTGTGGCCCCTACTAATTGATAAAATAAGAAATAATTTTTCTGAAAATGAAAAAATAAAAGATTAGTTGTTTAATTTTCAATATTTTTAAATTTTTTTAAAAAAATTAAACAATTAATCTTTTAATTTTTAATTTTTAATTTTTTGCAGGATATAAAATATTTTTCTCTTTTTTTTCACAAAAAAATTAACCTCAATTATTCTTTTATTACTTTTTCCAGTTTCAAAATTCTGTAAAATAAAAAATATTTTTTTGATTAGTGTAGCCCACGAAAATTATTGTTGATTTTTAGAGCATAAAATATTTTTCTCTGTTTTCACAAAAAGTTAATTTTAATTAACCTTTTATTACTTTATCCATTAGTGAGGCCCACAAAAATTCCACATGACAAAAGCCACCTGACATTAGTTGACGTTCGTTACACTAGATTGATAGAAGGAGGACAAAATGGAACCATTTGATATAATACAGGTATAGGATGGGCCAAAAAAAAAGTACAGATATATAAAAAAGAGCCAAATGAAGTAGTATAGGAACATGGGGGCCCAATAATTTTCCACATGTCATGGTGGAACGTGCCATCAATTAACGGTCGAATTGATGGGAGATAAACTGAAACGTCCCGACCCGTATTTACCGTACACAGTAAACACGTGCCGGAACTGTGATGACCCAACCAAACCAAACCCAGCATACAGTGTATACAACAGAAACTTGGGCTCAACAGTCCAAAATAAAAACATCAATAATAACTCAACTCGCCCAATGGCCCAATAATATCAAATGACTGCACAGCGGAAGACTTAATAACTCACAAAAACACTGTATGCGACATAGATGCAAACTATGGATCCGAGTCCTGTCCAAGGGATAACGCCGCAGCCTGTCTGGTATGCATCAAACCTGTACCACAAATAATCCATCCTACGGGATGAAAGCCCGCAGGTGAGGGGAGAGTCCGAAGTGCTCACCGACGAAGGAAAGACAATCAATATGCAACCCTAAAATTACTCAAGTCGAACACAGGCTAAACAGCCAAACACACCAAAATAAAGACAAGACCCAGGACCGGTCCAAGACCAAAAAGACTCAAATAAAAATCCAATTTCCAATTTTATCTTTCCGGGCCCCGTCACGGATAAGCTAGGGGTCAGACCTGGTTATCAACATATTCCGGGTTCCAGACCAAATCCAGAGAACCCAGGGATCGACATCCCAAAAATACGAACCCAGGGATAGACATCCCAAAAATAATCACGGGATAGACATCCCAAGCATAGACATGCTTATCACAAGTAACCCAGGTCATGGCCACCACAAAGCAGTCTTAAACCATCGAGTCGTACCACTACTTACCACGTGACAATTAAATTATCGTCATCAAAATCAAATCACAAGGATCAACATCCCTAACCAAAATACCGGGATAGACATCCCTATCCAAATCAAGCATCGACATCCTTATCACAATTTATTATTTATCACTTTTGTTCTTATTACCAATAGACACAGCAAACGACATCCAAAAACAACCAGAACACTGGGATAAACATCCCGAACCCAACCATAGCAATCGCAATACTCAACAGTGCAATAATCATCAACACAATAACCGAGTAATATAGGCACATAATGAAGGAAATCCATCCTCACCTTGGCCGATTACTCAACTCTGGAAACAATGACCGGTCCCAAGCCGGCTCCTCGGGAATCTGCTCGATATCCGAACCTATACAACAAAATAATATATACACATAAATGCACATAATCGGTATGCTATGATGCCAAAACTGCGAAATAGCCCATCCCGGTTCATATCTCTTTATTTTCATGTTTTACCGTAAATATTATACCGTACGTATATCCGAATATAATTTCAGTACCATACTTTAATTAAAACTCTTCTTTAAATATTTTTCATATGTTAATTATACTCTTCCCAAAATAATTTTCATAATCATTACTTACCATAATATAATTTCCTTTGAAAATAATTATGCATGTACTTATCCATAGTATGTCAAAGGTATTTACCGTAAATTAATTTCAAATGATATATTTCATATCATAATTACTTTAATTTCTCAAAAATAATGATATGCCAAAATATTTTTAATTAAATACTATGTATATACTTTCAGGAATTACTCTCCAAAGATAGTAGAATTATTATGTATATACATACATATATATATATATATATATTTATTTTTAGAAACATATCCGTAATTTACATATCAAAATTAATTACCACATAATAATTTTTAAATGACATACATCATATCACAATTTCCTAAAAATATTATTTCAGGATAATTATTTATTTTCAAAAAATATATAACCCATAATATATATTATTTTTTTCCCCAGATTATATACTCCTATTATTATTATTATTATTTTTTATTATTAAAGTCGGACTGGGCCTAAGGGTTAGGCCTGGTCTGCTACATAAGCTCAGGCCCAGGCTCAGCCCAAGCACAGGCCCACGCAGCAAGCCCAAACCAAACCATCAGCCCATCAGCTCAACCCAAACTCCAAAACCCAAACCACACCAGCCCACTACTGAAAACCCAAGCCCACATACTCTACCCGCAACCCGGTCCGTTCGGGTCAGACCCACCACAATACGGGTCGTCATCAACCCAAATCTGCCCACCTTCGACGTCGGCGGCACGGGACCAACAGGCGATGACAGAGGCACAGAACGGCGAGGCGACGGTGGAAGAGGACCGGCTTCGCGGCTGCTGGAGCAGCGGTCGTCTACGGCAAGGAGGTGACGAACTCGGGCGGCGGTCGTGTGCGCTGTTGGTGGCGTTGTGGCGGCAGTGGGTCGCGATCGGTGGAGATGCAGCCCAGTGAGGAGGGCACGACGGCGTAGTTGAGAGGAGAAGGAAGGGGCAGTGTGTTGGTGACGATCTCGGCCTTCCTATCGTTGGCTGCAGCCGTCTCGCGCGTGGAGGAGGAGGCGCCGGTGGCTGCACGTGGTGATGGCTGGGTTCGGTGGTGGTGTGTGAGGTGCTGCTGTCTCAGGTGATTGGTGGTGGGTGTGTGGGTCGGTGGTATGGAGAAAGAAGAAGGAAAAGAAAGTGAAGGTGGTCTCGGGTTGGCTTGAGTTGTTGTTGTTTTTTTTTCTTTAATTCTCTCTTGTGCAGGTTTGTGTTTACAGAGGGGAAGCTGGCAGTGAGGAGGAGGCAATACTGGGTTTTGGAGGATGATGGTGCACTAGCTGACGATGACATGGGAAAAGGAGGAAAAGCTTCTCACATGTTGCACAGGAAAACAATCACGAGCTTCACAGGTAAAGGCGGCTGCGTGAATCAATCATGCAGTCGTGTCCCGTCCGGACCAGAAAATAACTGATACACCCTTAGTTATTTTCCGGTGTGATTTTTCCAAAAATTCCGGGACCCGAAAAAAATACCGACTTAGGTCCGTAAATCCACGGAAAAATCCCGAGCGCGGGAAAACTCTCGGTTTTGAAAAACGACGCTCGATTTACCTTGAATTAATTACCCAAGATTAATTCAATAGTAAATCACGGTAGAAAGACTTTTACAGTCCGGTAAAAATCCAAAATTTTTACCCGGGCTGTTACAGTTTACCCACCTTAAAAAGAATTTCGTCCCCGAAATTCCGTCTTATCCGTGGGTCCTACCACGATAAGCTTCTGGCACACTCTGCCAGGTGTCCAAACTCAATGCGATATGTCGCCTATACCCTTAAGCGACATCTCACCCTCTATAAGAACCAAACCTCATGACTGGCAAACTCACACACAGTCATGGACTCTCCAATCCGATCTCGTACTACCTCAGACTCCGAAAACGATAGCTATATCGGTGGCACTGCCTTCCCGACAAGCTCTGATGAAGAACCTCCCAAGAAGCGGTTCAAAACCAACATCATCGGCCTGAAGGAACACATGGTCGTCTCCAGCAGACGGCGAAAGAAGCGTGCCAACAAGAAAGCTGAGGATAGGAAGGGCAAGGCAACTGTTGAAGGCAGCACTCCGCAGCAGACACTGACGCAGCTGAACGTCTCACTGAAGAAGATCAGCTCGGCGGTGATGCAGATAGAACTAGCTCGCGCGGAACTCTTTCCTCACGTGAAGAACGTACAAAAGCTTGTAAAAGATCTTGAGAAGCAAGTAACTCCTTAGAGTACTTCTTCTCCGTTATAAAACTGTCATGAAATAAATAAAATAAGCTTTCTTTTTCAAAACAAAACTCTTTTTACAGTTATGAAAATCTCATGTTCAACAGAAAAGCAAGATATTTAAAAGCAAAACAAAAACATTAAGAAGGAAAAATAAAATCAAACATAAAGAGATTAAAAACAAAACTCGTTTAACAAAACCAAAACATATAGAAATTAAAGCAAAAACATGTTTTCATGTTCGGCGCTCTAGATCGATCGTAAACATCCCCGATTCCGAGAAACGTGACATTCACAGCTAACGGTGACGTCGGTTCCCCTCGTGAAAGAGACATCCGTTAACTCGCACGGTGACGATCACGAGAGCGTCCTGTGTCCCTCGAAAGAAACGCTATCCACTTGTTCACAAATTCCGCATGAGCCAAAAACGTCTGTCAAGACATCGTATACCTCCATGATGTCCGAATAGGTGTAAGCATGTCACACATGCGCTCTACTAGAGGTATGGTCCCATCAGTCCAGCCTCAACGGTCACGAATGCATGTGATAAAAGATGCAGTAAAATATAGAAAGGACAAAGTAGCCAGGGCGAAAGAAAATCGTGAGTTAGAAAAGAGCTGAAAAACAATGGCATTTGTAGCCCGAAAAACGTATAAAGTAACGAAGCAATAAATGAAGCAACGGAAAAATTTCCAAAAAGAAAAATTTCGAAAATCGAAAACAGCAATCACGCTCCCCATAAGAGTATAAAAGACGGAGCGATGAGGTGTAAATCATCAAAAGCATTTTAAAGCAAACAAACGCTCAGAAAAACAAAACCACAACGCTCAGAAAAAACAAAATACTCACGCATCCAAAACACGATGCCTGCTCCATCATCCGTTTTCTTCATCGAAGGTGCCAATCTAGGCAGAAGAAACCAACTGGCCTACAGCATGATCAACGAGCGCCCAGAAGAACTACCGAACGAGCTCGGCAGAATGCCACGTCTGGTCTTCGTCGAAGAACTCTACTCATCCAGATTCTTCGTCACTCCCATGGAAGAGACGTTCTTTCTAGAGGACCATGGTACCCTGAGGACCTCCTACTACGGCTCGGCCAACTCCACCATGTTCTTCATCTTCGAAAGACTTCAGGAGTTCAATCTAGAGTCCACTTACCATTTCCTAGATCAAGGCACCTACTACCAGCTCTCGATGACGGCCCAGAGCATGCCCAGAGTCACTCTTCTGCCCATAACTTGGCCTAAGGCCCGACTACTGGTGTGGAACTGCAGAGGAGTCGCTAGGCATTCCAGGAGTTCTCGCGTACTCTGAGGGACCTGAAGAACCAATACAAGCCAAACATGGTTCTTCTCACGGAGACCCAATGGCAGCCTGAAGACGATCACGGCCTCATCCCACTCCGGTTCCCCCAAGCAAACCGGTTCGAGCTTCCAGGCCAGAACAACGCAGGCGGCATGTGGCTCTCGTGGAGTGACAGCATCCAAGTCAACATCAACAATGACCCCAACAGCTTCAGGGTCAACGTCGTTCCAAGGCGATGAATGTATTTTTATTTTATAAAATATCAATGTAATTTTTAGTGTTTGTAATATTAATATTAGCAATACTAATAATATTTATATTTCCGCTTAATTTATGGCATCATTACCTCTTATGTGTATGTTCTGCGACAGCTGGCGTCCCTTGACTGGGTCCATAATGCACTAACAAAAATGATATAAAATAATAAACCAATGGAGCGAACTATGCAAACAAGGACAACAGACACACAAGGTGTGACGGAATCCCACATCGGAAAGGAAGGAGAAGGTCTTGGGCCATATATACAGGGGTGCTGCACACCCCACTAGGTTGACCTTTTGGGGAGAGGGTAATGACCCCGTGACAAGTGGTAGCGGAGCCGACCCGACCCAACTCCGATGTCATGCCAAGCGCTCCGTGGGGACGGAGTAGGCAGGGTGCCCGGTCGACGACGAGGGCGTCGTCGGATTCGGTGGGGGAGAATGTGACGGAATCCCACATCGGAAAGGAAGGGGAAGGTCTTGGGCCATATATACAGGGGTGCTGCACACCCCACTAGGTTGACCTTTTGGGGAGAGGGTAATGATCTCGTGACACAAGGACTGCCCAACAAGACCTAACGCCCGCTCTGCTACCAAAATGAAACGTCCCGACCCGTATTTACCGTACACAGTAAACACGTGACGGAACTGTGACGACCCAACCAAACCAAGCCCAGCATACAGTGTATACAACAGAAACTTGGGCTCAACAGTCCAAAATAAAAACATCAATAATAACTCAACCGGCCCAATGGCCCAATAATATCAAATAACTGCATAGCGGAAGACTTAATAACTCACAAAAACACTGTATGCGACATAGATGCAAACTATGGATCCGAGTCCTGTCCAAGGGATAACGCCGCAGCCTGTCTAGTATGCATCAAACCTGTACCACAAATAATCCATCCTACGGGATGAAAGCCCGCAGGTGAGGGGTGAGTCCGAAGTGCTCACCGACGAAGGAAAGAAAATCAGTATGCAACCCTAAAATTACTCAAGTCAAACACAGGCTAAACAGCCAAACATACCAAAACAAAGACAAGACCCAAAACCGGTCCAAGACCAAAAAGACTCAAATAAAAATCCAATTTCCAATTTTATCTTTTCGGGGCCCGTCACGGATAAGCTAGGGGTCAGACCTGGTTATCAACATATTCCGGGTGCCAGACCAAATCCAGAGAACCCAGGGATCGACATCCCAAAAATACGAACCTAGGGATAGATATCCCAAAAATAATCACGGGATAGACATCCCAAGCATAGACATGCTTATCACAAGTAACCCAGGTCATGGCCACCACAAAACAGTCTTAAACCATCGAGTCGTACCACTACTTACCACGTGATAATTATATTATCTTCATCAAAATCAAATCACAAGGATCAACATCCCTAACCAAAATATCGGGATAGACATCCCTATCCAAATCAAGGATCGACATCCTTATCACAATTTATTATTTATCCATTTTATTCTTATTACCAATAGACACAGCAAACGACATCCAAAAACAACTAGGACACTGGGATAAACATCCCCGAACCAAACCATAGCAATCGCAATACTCAACAGTGCAATAACCATACAACAACCGAGTAATATAGGCACATAATGAAGGAAATCCATCCTCACCTTGGTCGATTACTCAACTCCGGAAACAATGACCGGTCCCATGCCGTCTCCTCGGGAATCTACCCGATATCCGAACCTATACAACAAAACAATATATACACATAAATGCACATAATCGGTGTGCTATGATGCCAAAACTGCGAAATAGCCCATCCCGGTTCATATCTCTTTATTTTCATCTTTTACCGTAAATATTATACCGTACGTATATCCGAATATAATTTCGGTACCATACTTTAATTAAAACTCTTCTTTAAATATTTTTCATATGTTAATTATACTCTTCCGAAAATAATTTTCATAATCATTACTTACCATAATATAATTTCCTTTGAAAATAATTATGCATGTACTTATCCATAGTATGTCAAAGGTATTTACCGTACATTAATTTCAAATGATATATTTCATATCATAATTACTTTAATTGCTCAAAAATAATGATATGCCAAAATATTTTTAATTATATACTATGTATATACTTTCAGGAATTACTCTCCAAAGATAATAAAATTATTATGTATATACATACATATATATATATATATATTTTTAGAAACATATCCGTAATTTACATATCAAAATTAATTACCACATAATAATTTTTAAATGACATACATCATATCACAATTTCCTAAAAATATTATTTCAGGATAATTATTTATTTTCAAAAAATATATAACCCATAATATATATTATTTTTTCCCCAGATTATATACTCCTATTATTATTATTATTATTTTTTATTATTTTTTTTTATTAAAGTCGGACTGGGCCTAAGGGTTAGGCCTGGTCTGCTACATAAGCTCAGGCCCAGGCTCAGCCCAAGCACAGGCCCACGCAGCAAGCCTAAACCAAACCATCAGCCCATCAGCTCAACCCAAACTCCAAAACCCAAACCACACCAGCCCACTACTGAAAACCCAAGCCCACATACTCAACCCGCGACCAGGTCCGTTCGGGTTAGACCCACCACAATACGGGTCGTCATCAACCCAAATCTGCCCACCTTCGACGTCGGCGACACGGGACCAGCAGGCGATGACAGAGGCACGGAACGGCGAGGCGACGGCGGAAGAGGACTGGCTTCGCAGCTACTGGAGCGGCGGTCGTCTACGGCAGGGAGGTGACTAACTCGGGCGGCGGTCGTGGGCGCTGTTGGTGGCGTTGTGGCGGCAGTGGGTCTCGATCGGTGGAGAAGCAGCCCGGACTCGCTGCAGTTGTCTCGACGGTATCGAAAGCGAGATACGATGAGGAGGGCACGACGGCACAGTTGAGAGGAGAAGGAAGGGGCAGTGCGTTGGCAACGATCTCGGCCTTCCTGTCGTTGGCTGAAGCCGTCTCGCGCGTGGAGGAGGAGGCGCCGGTGGCTGCACGTGGTGGTGGCTGGGTTCTGTGGTGGTGTGTGAGGTGCTGCTGTCTCGGGTGATTGGTGGTGGGTGTGTGGGTCGGTGGTATGGAGAAAGAAGAAGGAAAAGAAAGTGAAGGTGGTCTCGGGTTGGCTTGAGTTGTTGTTGTGTGTTGTTGTTTTTTTTTTAATTCTCTCTTGTGCAGGTTTGTGTTTGTAGAGGGGAAGCTGGCAGCGAGGAGGAGGCAATACTGGGTTTTGGAGGATGATGATGCACTAGCTGACGATGACACGGGAAAAGGAGGAAAAGCTTCTCACATGTTGCACAGGAAAACAATCACGAGCTTCACAGGTAAAGGCGGCTGTGTGAATCAATCATGCAGTCGTGTCCCGTCCGGACCAGAAAATAACTGATACCCCCTTAGTTATTTTCCGGTGTGATTTTTCCGAAAATTCCGGGACCCGAAAAAAATACCGACTTAGGTCCGTAAACGGAAAAATCCTGAGCGCGGGAAAACTCTCTGTTTTGAAAAACGACGCTCGATTTACCTTGAATTAATTACCCAAGATTAATTCAACAGTAAATCATGGTAGAAAGACTTTTACAGTCCGGTAAAAATCCAAAATTTTTACCCGGGCTGTTACATAAACGGAAGGATGCGATGAAACAAACTTATTTAGTATAGGTACACAATGGAACCGATTGATACAGTACAGGTCTAGGATGGGCCAAAAAGTATGGGTACCTAAAAGAACCGAACTAAATAGTACGGGCTTGTGGGAGGGCCATAATCCAAATTAAAATTAAATAAATCAAAACTAAGATCATACCTTAACCCTAATAATAGCAAAACGTGTATCGACACGACAACCCGATACGAATTCGACATGAAATTAGCATGTATAGGTCAGAGATTTTCAACCCTTTTAATTAAAGGGGTCAACCCGACACGACACCAAATTAGCAAGTCAAGTCACGAGTTGACCTGCCAACCCAATAGATACCTGTTTGTGACTTGATTATATTTAGGATATAGATATTTTACTAATTTAATATAAAAATTATTTATATTTAAGGCCAAAGTTACTAAAATTATCTAAAAATATTTTATAAATACTTTAAAATATTATTATATTATGATTCTATAATTTATAATTTTATTTAATATATGAAAAAATCTAATTATATGTCTATTTGCTTAAAAATATAACGATTTGTGCAAAATAGAAAAAATTCAAACTAATTTTTAGGCTTGTTAGATTTAATAAGTAACCTACGGGTCAACCAAAACTCGACACGAAATGGATTAGACACGACATAATACGACACGATTATTAAATGGGTCTGGTCGGATTGAAGAATCAGGACCCATTTATGTGTCCAACTCGACATGAAACCTTATTCACATTAGTGTCGGTCAACCCTTGTCTCATTATTGCAAAAACATGATAAAAAATTAAGGGGATCATATACCTCCACCAGCCCCCACTCCCGTGAATCGGCCTTTGAGTCTAACAAACCGATTATCATATATGCGTGCCTGCATAATGAAACATTATATTACGCGCCATGACGTCGGCTTTCATGTGCAGGCTCCCCGCCAAAGAAACTAATTTACTATATTATTATTAATTTGTGAGGGAGGCTATAACTAGCTAGTATAATTATAAACTTAAATCTTTTTTTTGTCGAAAAAAAAAACAAAAGGCATCAGTGGTGTCATCATCGCCCTGTCCATCCAGGCTCCGTCAATACCGATTACATCCTCCCTCCTCATAGGAGAAAGCGCCCACCGGAGCACCAGCGGACACCCTCGCCTGCTATGCGTCATAGTGTCGGGGAGACTTTGGGCTCAACGGCCACCACCCCACAGTGTGGAAGGCCATATTCGGCCACATCACACTATTATGAGGCTTAACTGGAAACGTCAGGACTCGAACTCGAATCTTAAAGAAGACAGGCTAAAGGCTTTACCACTGGCCACCATCCCCGTTGGTATAAACTTAAATCTTCATCCAACAAGAAAGACTTAGTTGAATTTCGGTCAACACTCATATTAGATTGTTAGTTCGAATCCCACCAATCATCCCTCTCTTAAAGTGAGAATGCAAAGGGCCTAAAATTAATATACAATATATCAAAGAATTTAAAGTAGCTTGGTGGTTGAAATTTTTTACTATATGAATTTTTTTTCTTAGAATTACTAAATCCTAAAATCTGGACCACAAATCCATTATAAAAGTTTTTAAAAAAGTTAGCTTAGAGGATTAAACGTTAAAATAAGTTCAGATATGGCAAAAACTGGAACTGGGAGTTTGGGAATGCTCGAGATACTTCGCTAATGTCATTATCCTAAAATCAGATAATTCTGGTTTTATTTCTTTGAATTTGAGTACATCCGAGTCACAGTAATGGTTTTTCAAATTTGAATATAGCCGACCAATCTAATATTAGCTAATGTTACATACAAGTTCACTTATGAAGCTATAGCTGGAAGATTATTATAAGGTTTGAAGCTCTCACCACTGCCTTGGAAGAGGCTCTATTCATGTTTCGGATGAGCTTGCAAAGATTGGTGTTTGATAGAGCTTCCAACCTTTTAGCTTGGATGTAATTCCTATATGTAATCCATTTGTCTTATCTCATTAACAAAATTCATATGGCTTATCAAAAACCATGGAATTCTTCAAAAATCTGAAAGACTTAATTTGATAGCATATATATCTAGAAAAACATTCCAAAATTTAGACCATTAGCATTATTTAATAAATAATTTTAAATTGTTCCTATACACTGATCAACTTGGAATTTTTTTTTTTCCAAAAAAAAAAAACACTTATACCTCATCATCATCTTTAAATTCGCCTGGGTAGGACTTATCATTATACTTATTTAGAAGTTGAACAAACTCCGCCCACCAATTAATAATTATCCCATGGTCTAATCACCAAAAAAAAAAAAACACTTATACCTCATCATCATCTTTAAATTCGCCTGGGTAGGACTTATCATTATACTTATTTAGAAGTTGAACAAACTCCGCCCACCAATTAATAATTATCCCATGGTCTAATCACTAGAGATTAAATAGTATAAAACACTGGATATCCCTTTTGTATCAAGAAGTTAACTAAGAGAATATTCTTCGGCTAATCCTAACCGTCCATTTTTCCACCATCGGTTATAAATAGCCCAGTATCACAGACACATTACACACATCGCCTTACATAGAGCCTCTTGTTCTTTAATTAGGTCCTTTTCTCTTATTTGATCAACCATACCATGGCTGAAGAAAAGCACCACCACCTCTTCCACCACAACAAGGAGGAGACCGGGGAAGTTGACTACAAGAAGGAGGAGAAGCACCACAAGCATCTTGAGCACCTAGGGGAGTTTGGTGCTGCTGCTGCTGGTGCTTATGCCTTGGTAAATATATTTCCACCATGCATGCATGAATGTTGCTACTCTTAATCAACCCCATTCTGGGCTTCGAATTAGTTATATTATATTACATATATGGATACATAAGGAGTTATTTTACTCAGAAAGGAACAATAGCTTGATTTGTACTTCTATAGTCTACTACTCATTAGGCATGTAGACTGTGTGAAACCTAGGATTTTATGTAAATTTGGTGATCATATATGGATTGGCGGGTCAGGTCATGGTGTGCAATATTTATGTACACAATAAAAAAAGCATGCACATCAGTTTAATTTAGGTCAACAATATAATCAAGAATGAATCTTGTAGAGATTTTAAAAATATCTTTTTTTGCTACAAAAATTGAACAGATAAATATATATATATGGAGTACGGAGTGTAGAGTATCAGATTGAAGTCAGGGTTTTCAGTAATTAATATGACACAGAAGTTGGTTATTAATTTAACTAGTGTTTTAGTGTCCCTCAATTTCTTGTAATTTTCTTTTGTACATGTTCTCATGATATTGGCAGCATGAGAAGCATGAGGCGAAGAAAGACCCAGAGCATGCCCATAGGCACAAGATAGAAGAGGAAGTAGCAGCAGCCGCCGCAGTTGGGAGTGGGGGATTTGCATTCCACGAGCATCATGAGAAGAAAGAAGCCAAAAAAGAGGATGAGGAGGCTCATGGAAAGAAGCATCACCATCTCTTTTGAATGTCCTAATTAGTTATCTTTAAGCCATGTTATGTATTAGTAAGGAATTATAAACTTCATTTCCCCTGTGTCTCTCAGAGAACCTGTCCTCGTAAAACAGGTCTCATCTGGGGCTCTCCCCCTTTTAGTACAATATATAGTAATATATATTTGTGAGGCGTCAATTTATTATTGATTACTCTCAATCACTTCTCATTGTTATCCAGGTGGATTAGATCAGATTGACTTGATTAAAATTCAACTTAATCTATATGATACTCGACAAAAAAAAAAATTAATAATCCATGTGCTATGTTAATTAGGACATTCAAATTAAAGAAGTGAGATTGAGAAGAAGAGTGACTTCCAAGTGTGACAAAAATATAATAATCCATGCTATTAAAAAACCCCACTTAATAAGAGTGAATGGCGCCAAATGTGACAAAAATATAAATGCATGCTATTAAAAAAATTGTCTCACTCCACCAAAGTTACTAAGACTCGATTTTAAGTAGCAAGAAATACATTTATTAAAAAAAAAAAAAGCAAAAGCAAGAACTAAAAGCAATGAAGAGTATGCATATGAAACTCTAATTTCCTGTCGACCATTCCAGTTGAAGATTGTTTTCGCCGACAAGGATTTTATATCCAGGAAGGTTGCATGCACCAAAATTAATATAATCTATATCTAATCTACATATATGAATGATGACTCTTGCTTTGTTACCTGATACCTGACTTGATAGATTTTTGTAACTTGATAGACTTTTGTTATTGGTTTGTGACTCCGGATGATCCTTTGATGCTAAGTCAGGGAGAAGATTTTTTCTAAGAAGAGGAAAGGACCTAGCCTTGAGATAGGAATTTTATCTCATGGTATAAGAGGTCAGGTGGATCTAAGCCTGAACTTGCTACCTGACCTTGTTATCTCATAGTATAAGAGGTCAGGTGGATCTAGGCTTGAACTTGTGGTTGAAAGTGAAAATCTATATGTTATCAATAGTCCCCTAACTATCCTTTAGAATTTATTTCCTCCAAGATATGCTTTTACTTTGGTTGTCGTTGCGTATTACATCGCCTTACTCCGCTAATTTAATCAAGGTCTCAACATGTTGGTTTGAGTTTCGAGCTCGTTGAAAATTTGTGGATCACCTCCCTGTTATTTGTTTATTTTGTTGAAATTGAAAGCCTATTAAGCCCCAGTATAAGCTAGTGGTCCTTTTATAAGGTAAGGAATTTGTTGAGCTCATATTAAGCTCATTTTGGCTTTTGCTCTTTTCTTTAGACTTATAGGAACTCTCAATTGGATTTGTACAAATGCCTCATTCTTTATTTGTAATAAAATTTTTTGCTTTTTTGTTGTCCCTAAGTGGTCTTCTTCTTGGGTCTGAATGCTAGTTTAGATAGTTTTGTTTTTGCAACTAGATTTGGCATATGGCCTCCCATTTTCTTATTTTTTAAGACTTGCATATGTGGCATGGCTTGTTGCCATCCTTCAATTGGATGCTTCCAATGAGTTGAGGCTTTTTTAGAATGAGTTCCTTGACTAACAAGTACCTATGGTTTCTCGGAGGCAAGGTGGAAAGTCATTTGATGGGTTGCTCTTAGTAAGTCGTGGCCCTTGGCGGTCTACCTTAGAATTTCTCACCACTCTAGCCCCTAACTCAAAAAGGGTGCTTAATTAGTTGCACTTTGAGTTTTCCAGGAGGTTCTTGAAGAGGAAAATTATCTCCCTTGTAAGAGTTTCGCAAAAGCTCTTACTAAGGTATCCAAGTTCCCATTTGTATAGAACATATACGAGGTCCATACACAAGTTAAACTAGAAGCAACAAAAGAATATACCAAACGTTAAAACCACGAAGCAGAGTTTTGCCTAAAGTTTGGAGTAAGAAACTTATGATCATTACTATAATGATAAGCTTTCAGTTTACTAAGTAAGACAAACTAAACATAAATTTTTGAGAAGTAGAGCAGTACCTTTGATTCTTATGGTCTTTTGGGGCTCTCGGAGCCTTTGATTTTTAAGATCTTCGAGGATCGTGATTTTATGACCTTTGATTTTCAAGGTCTTTCAGAGATTACAGGACCTCTGATTTTCAAGGTCTTTTGGAGATTTCGGGACCTCTGATTTTCAAGGTCTTTGGGAAATTACGGGACCTTAATTTTCAAGGCCTTTTGGAGATTATAGGGTTTTTGGGAGATTATGGGACCTCTAATTTTCAAAGTTTTTTGAAGATTTAAGGACCTCTGATTTTCAAAGATCTTGATTTTAGAGGTCTTTAGGGACCTTTTGACCAAAGGGAGCCAACGAGTTAAGTCGCGACTTTGGATAGCTTAGGAAAGGCTGAATGCGCGAGTTAGGTCGCAGCTTTATGGTGTGCAGGGTATACTGCGGCTAGATAGATTGCGGCGCAAGTTACGTCACGACTTTCTATGTACGTGGTTAGGCTGTAGTGCAAGTTAGGCCGCGGCACGTTTAGGTCGCGGCTTTGTAAGTACGCAGGTTAGACCGCCGCTGAGTGCACGAGGCTAGGCCACAGCTTTGGATGTGTGATTGGCATTCAGTAGTAGGTTACTAGTGCCAGCCCATATACTTTGTTTAGAGAAACTTTTACCTACTATCAAGATCTTTCTTCTGCAGGTCATTCAGGTCTTATATCAATAGGTTCTTTCGAGAAAAACTTCTAATAACAGTTCGACAGAAAACAGAACTACGGAGCTCATTTGGTCAACAGAAAAGGAGATTTTAGATAGTCTTAATTTGTAGGAAAAAGAGAAAAAAATTATTTGATGAAATATAAAAAAAGAACCTGTAGCACTTTTCTATTCCTTGAGTGTAGAGTACTTTTAGGTTCTCTATGTTTCACATATGACAAAGTAACTTTTTAGTTCTTGCATTTTACTACCTTCTTCTTCCTTTTGATCGTCACACCTACTTATGAGAATTTATTTTCTTCATAAAAATTACCTCTTGGATCACTTCTCTCTATTCTAGAGGTCCTTTGTTGGAGAGGTCTTCGTGGACTCATTATGGAAGCATGATTTCTGGGTTCTTTATATGGGGAGGTCTCAAGGAACCTTCATTTGGGAGGACCTTGGGGTTTCTCATTTTAGAGGCCATTAGGATTCTTCGTTGAGATGTCTTTAGGGATCCTACATTTCCGAGATCTATAACTAGGGATCTTCGTGGTAGTTCTTAGCTCTTTTGTAGAGCCATCTTGGAGTGCCTCAGCTTATTATAGGTAGAACCTCTTCAACTTGTCCATTTCTTGAGTGTAGGAGAGTAAGCAACTGGTTTGTAGACTTCGAAATAGGAACTTTGGAACTTTTCCTCTTCAACTTGATAGGGGCCTTCCCAATTTTAGATTCCTTTCGGACCAGTTGGTCTACCCTCCAAAAAATTTGGTTTCCGCATTGGATGGGTCGAGGTCTGACTATTCTATCTTAACACCTTACTACTTGTGAACACCCAAATTTGACCCATGAAAATTATATTGAGATTAGACTCCAGACATGTTTGAATCATAAGATTGATGAGTTAGTCTTGGGTTGAAGCATGGATAGGGTTTAATTTTAGTAGTTATAGTAATTAAGACTTTTATATGTCTAGGATTAATGAGACGATTTAATCATAGGATATGTTAAGGACTAAATTGCTAAAATGTATTTTATCTCATTAAATTTGGGCTTGTTTATTTATTAAACCCAATTATATGTATTCTTGGGTTGAAAATAAATGTAAGGGTCTAATTTAATAAGGTATGGACTTTTCTTCAGAGTTGCACAGCCCATTAACACCTTGCTTGCAGACAAATTTAGCTCTGATTTTTGTGGAAATCAGAGTTAAATCATTCCTTAATAGCAAGAATGTTTTTGGTATGATTTTGGCTTAAAATGAGGAATCAATGTGTAATTAGCCAATTAGGAGATGATTGAGGGGAGTAGTAATCAAGAAAGCAGAGGATTCTGGGCAGTCTAGGGGTAAATTACGCGGTAGGATCAATCAGGGAGGAATTAGGGGAGAATCGGGACCGAGAAAGGAATGTACGGGTGAGACGCGTAGGCGCGGGCGGTCATCTCGGGATGACCGCCGGGCCTGGGCGGTCTTCCACCCATGACCGCCCGGCTTGGCTGTCATCCATAGGATGACCGGCGGTCATGCACACCCAAAAACGCGTTTTCTCCCCCGATTTTCGCCGTAATCTGATTCTACTCGGTTTTGGCCCAGATTTTTGGCCATTACCTTGATCATTAAGTTGGTCCACGCCCCTAAGTTACCCAGAACACTATAAATAGGACCCTCCTCTCACATTTCAAGGGACACGTTCTATTACACAAACACTCTTCATAAAGCTTTAAAGCTTGGAGAAACTCTATCCCTCCAAGCTTAGGAAATAGTTCCATAGGCAAAACTCTGGCAGAATTTCGTGGGTAGCATCATCCATTCAAGGCAGCAAAAGGGGAAAATCAAGAAGAACTCCAAGATTGAGTTGAGGAGTGGGAGAAAATTGTGTGGGAGGTACAACCCAAACCAAGGAGCTAGAGGAGGGCTACAAGAGGTAATCCTAATCCCTTTTTATCTGACCAATTATTGTTGAGATGTTGATGTTGATGATGATGTGATTGTTGTGATGCCATGTCAAGAACTATGAGGTCTTTGAACCCGGTCGCTGGGGTACGTAGGTGGTTTCTAGTGGTGGAAACTCAAGCCCAATCTTCTTCTTCTCCCCTTTCTTTTTAATATTCAGTTATTATGTGTTTTGGTGTTCACACTTGCACACTTGCACAAGGCATGCATAATCCTCTAATTGCACAAAGTTTCGCCCCAATATGGATGGGTGCCGAACACCTTCCCATCCATGACGAATCCCCGGGTCCAGCATCTTTGGTTCGTTATCCAGTTGCCTAAATGGAGTCACATGAAGGGTTTTTCCCAAGTTTTTGTCCCTTAATAAAATTTGGGTGGCGACTCCAAAGATGTTGGATGATGGTTATGAAGGTGTGAAGGAAAGGTGAATAGGCCCAAATGATTGGGTCGGGTATTCACAGCTGGCGACTCCGCTGGGGACTTTGAGGGTTCAAGAAACCTTGTGCAGTTATTGAATTTCTGTATGCCTTTTTATGTGTCATCATAAGTGCCTTGCATTCATGGTAAATGTTGTGAAGCCCTTACCGTAAGAGGGCCAGGGGATCCAAGTCCGCTACAATGCTTTCTTTAAGCAGTAGTGGCTTGTGTGAATCGGTTTCTCACTGCTCATGCAATGATAGGGATTAATAGGCCTTGGACCTCACGCGATATCTTTTATCATATGTGAGTAGCCAAACTATTCCTTAGCGGCAGTCTTTTAGCTCCCAACCAGCTGCATACCCTGAGCATCTCACGCATAATGAATCAATAAATGTTATGTGCATTTTGGGTGATTGTTATTCAAGTAAATGTGAATTGAGTGCCCCTTTCATCCCTACACGCCCTAAAAAGAAACCTTCGAACCCCCTTTGGGTACTCGGAACCTTTATACTTTGCTACCCCTTCAATCTAGAGCAACATGAGCAAAGAAGATTCCCTCAAGAAGACCATGGCTGTAGGACCCTTACCGGCAGTAAGTAAACCATTGACGGCACTCGAGGAGGAAGGACTAGGTCCCCCAGGAGTATTGGGGGACAAGATTCAAGGCGTGACATCATGAGAAGCAGCGGAAAGGTTCAAGGATCTAAGGGAGAGGAAGAGGAGCCTCGAAGGTTGGGAAATTTGTTGAGGACCACAAAGAGGCGAGGAGGCAATTGGAATCCGAACCGCCTGTCCTTGTTCCCCAAAGCCCGGTTACCCAAGAAATTCAAGATGCCGAACCTTGAGAAATCCAATGGAGAATCCGTCCCCCTCCCGATGTTTTTGGAAGAACTGCTGAAGAGGTGCGTAAAAGGTGACCCACTGCAGCCTCCGATGCCAGAACTTAAAGAGTGCTGTGAATTCTGTTACGTGATTGGGCATGCCATCAATGAATGTCTCCAGACTTGCCACGAGATGCAAAGTTTGGTAGATCAGGAAGAAATCACTTTACTCTATCAAGACCAAAATGGGAAGATCAGTTCCGCGAGATGGGTTAAAAGCGAAGATTGTTTCATGATTGATATTGATCCAAGAGCCGGAGGAAGAGATTTTGCACAAAGAATCGTTTATGATATCGAGCACGTGGGTAGGAATTGGGAATGGCAGAAACCATGTACTGTTTTCAAAATCAGCAAGGAAGCAATTGATGAGAGTTCTCCCGTGACAACTGGCTCTGAGAGTGAATCTGAATTAGACAATGAACCCGAAAATGTAGCCAACGAACTAGACAAAAACTCCATTAACATTAGCCTTTCTTGTTCCAAAACCATGGAAAATGATGATGTATCTATATCCCGTAGCAATGAAATGAGGCACTCTTTTGCTTACTTGGATGCTTTCTGTGATAACATTTATTGCATGAATAATATATGTGAATGCAATGAGATGAATGAACTTCCGGATTCAATCGAAATCAACCTGGGAACTGAAGATAACCCTAAAATCACAAGGATTTGTGCGGCTCTTGAAAATTCCATCCAAGAAGACTTGGCAATTCTAATCAAGGAGTATGTGGATGTGTTTGCCTGGTCTTATGAAGACATGCCAGGAATCGACCCGACCAATGCTCAGCATCGGATCCCTTTATTTCTCAATGCTCGGCCTGTGAAGGAAAAAGCCCGCCGTCTTCAGCCCCAATGGGCCTTGAAGGTGAAAGAAGAAGTAGAAAAATAGATTAAAGCCGGATTCTCTGAAGTGATTGAATACCCTGCATGTTTAGCTATCCGAAGAAAGATGGGAAGGTACGAATGTGTGTGGACTACCGAGATTTGAACAAGGCCTGTCCAAAAGACGAATTTCCCCTGCCCCATATTGATCTTTTAGTGGATGCCACGGTAGGACATGCATTTTTATCCTTCATGGATGGATTTTCATGGTATAATCAGGTGAAGATGACGCCGGAAGACAAACACAAGACATCATTCCAAACCGAATAGGGGACATTCTGTTACAAGGTTATTCCCTTTGGTCTAATCAATGTCGGAGTCACATATCAAAGGATGGCTACTACTCTCTTGCACGGCATGATGCATAAGGAAGTAGAGGTTTATGTCGATGATATGATTGTGAAATCAGAAACGCGAGAATCCCATGTGGTTAATTTGAAAAAATTCTTCGAAAGATGTCGGGAGTTTGGCATGAGAATTAATCCTCAGAAATGTGTCTTCGGTGTCCAGGCAAGAAAGTTACTAGGATTCATGGTGAGTGAACGAGGCATTGAAGTAGACCCCACCAAGATCAAGGCCATTCAAGAAATGCCGGCTCCAAAGAATGAGAAGGAGGTCCGAAGTTTCCTGGGAAGAATTCAGTATGTCAGTCGTTTCATTGCTCAGCTTTCTAGCATTTATGCACCCATCCATCAGTTGCTCAAGAAAGGAGTTCCTGTAAGATGGGATGACAAATGCTAGGATGCTTTCAAACAAATTAAGAGATATTTGTCCAATCCTCTAGTGCTCCAGCCTCCTAGGCAAGGGAAGCCGTTGCTATTATAGTTAACTATCACGGAAGAAGCCATGGGTGCCATGTTAGCTCAATACTTGCCAGATTCTCACATTGAGACCACCATATATTACTTGAGTAAGAAGTTCAATAGGTACGAGTTGAACTACAACTTGGTAGAAAAGACTTGTGTGGCCTTGACCTGGGCTTGCCAGAAGCTCCGGCATTATTTTATCTCTTTTGAAGTCTTGCTCATTTCCCGAATGGATCCCACCAAGTATCTAATGGAGAGGCCGGTGCCGAGCGGTCGTACAAGCATATGGGTGGCAATCCTATCACAATTTGATATCCGGTTCGTGTCTCAAAAAGCTATTAAAGGAGGAGCCATAGCAGATTTTCTAGCTTCACAACCGGTGGATGGAGATGAGAGATTTGAGCCACAATTCCCTGATGAGGAGGTGATGAACTTAGAGGCACCAATATGGGAGATGCATTTTTTATGGAGCAGCTAACGCTCGAGGTTTTGGGACGGGTGTAATCCTCATATCTCCTGATGGAGTAACATATCTAATCTCCTACAAGTTGGAATTTGAAGCTACTAACAATGTGTCTGAATATGAAGCATGTGCCATTGGTCTGGGTTTAGCATTGAACATGGGGATAAGACGGATTAGGGTATTCGGGGATTCGGCTCTGGTGATATTTCAAGTCAAGGGAGAATGGAGGATCAAAGAGGAAAGACTAATACCTTACCACGAGCATTTAAAGATGTTAGCTTCCTGATTCGAAAAAATTGACTTTCAGTATGTGCCTAGGAGGGAGAATCAGTTTGCTAATGCCTTGGCCACACTTTCCTCGATGATGGGAATGCCAAACAATGCTATCATCTTACCGTTGATGGTCCAGAAAAGGAATCGGCCTTTCTTTAACCAGGAAAAGGGGGTGGGTGAACCTTGGTTCCAGGATTATTTGAAAGATTTACCTTCCGACGAAGCTCTCGTCATAGCTATCACTACTGTAGAGCTTGATCAACCATCACGCAACCAAATTATGAATGATGATGATATGGATCATTGGTATAAAGACATCCTGGGATACCTCAGGGATGGGACGTTCCCTGAGGGCACTACAGAAATTGAGAAGAAGACCCTAAGAAGACTGGCTAGAGGTTATGTTGTGTGTGCAGGGAGCCTTTATAAGCGGCACACAACGGGGGTCCATCTATTATGTGTGGGTGCGGGAGAAGCCAAGAATATTATGAGGAAAGTTCACAAGGAAGGTGAGGGCCCTCATATGGGAGGAGACATGCTAGCTCGAAAAATATTGCGATTGGGATACTTTTGGTCGACGATGGAAGTCGATTGTGCCAAATTTGTGAAACGTTGTCATACATGCCAGATCCATAGGAAGCTATATTCTAAACCACCATCACCTTGGACACCAATGTCATCACCTTGGCCGTTCTCCGCATAGGGCATTGATGTCATTGGGAAGATAACCCCAAAGGCGACGAATGGACACGAATGCATATTAATTGCCATTGATTATTTTACCAAGTGGGTGGAGGCAGAGTCTTATACTAAGTTGACATCTAAAAAGGTGGCCAAATTCATCCTAAACAACATCATCTGTCGTTATGGTGTCCCAAACCAGTGGATATCGGATAATGGCCCACATTTCAAAGCTAATGTGGAGAAGTTGTGCCAGGATTATGGTATCAAGCATCACAGATCATCACGTTATCAACCCCTGGCTAACGGTGCAGTGGAAGCTGCCAACAAGAATGTAAAGGTTATCCTGAGAAAGATGATATCTACATACAAGGAATGGTCAGAAAAATTGCCACAAGTGCTCTAGGGTTACCGAACTTCCATCAGATCCTCGACAGGTGCAACCCTATATTCTCTAGTGTATGGCATGGAAGTTGTATTATAAATAGAACTTGAAGTGCATTCCTTGAGGGTGGCTCGGGCGAGTGGGCTTCCTAAGATAGAATGGGTACAGGAAAGACTTGATCAGTTAGCATTACTCTGTTAGTGTAATATGCCCAAAAGCCAATCAATGGATGTTTTATTTGTAGTCATGTATACACATTAAGGTTATTCCAATAAATATTGTTTATGAGATAAACGCTTGCACATATTTATAACCCTAGAATATTTATATATTCTTAAATGTCCCTAGTCGATTATTATTATTGATGGGTTGTAATAATAAATTAAGACTAGCGTATGTTGAGAATTATATGTGATATGAATTCTACATACGGGTACAAGTTAGAGAACTTGTGGACTGGACCGACCCACATAAGAACGCTACATGGAACGTTATATGATTGTCATTAGCGGTTCTTATATGTATTGTCCTTAGACCTGTGATCATCAAGGTTTCCAACATATGCGTCGTATACTTTGATATTACTCTTGGCTATTTCGTAAATGAGTAGACTTAGTGTAATCATTGGGTATATGATAAATGTGTAGTGGGTTTTTTGTGATCCAGAGGGGATTCGTCCAACCCATATAACGGGTATATTATTGGTTGGTTTCTTGATAGAGTTGAACTGTAAATGCACGGCCGTGCTCGGATTATGATATGGTGATATCATTAGTATCCATTTTACACAGTTAGCTCGAGGATCAAGAAACCGAGATTAAACATATGCGAGATTGACATATTCCATGTCTCGTGTTTAATCTTGATAATGGGACGAAGGGACGATGACATACTTACGAGGCATATTGAATCAGTACTGATCTTGTCGTTCGGGTAGCAATGATGTGTTGCTAGATGCCGCTCTTTGCTTATAATTGTAAATAAGTTTACAATTATTGTCGGACGTTACAAGTGCCTACAGGGTCACACACTTAGAGCCGTTGATTCGAGCTAACGGAAATCTTTTAGAGGATGTGTACATGACACAACCTGAAGGTTTTGTCGATTCAGATAATGCCAATATGGTATGCAAGTTGCAGAGATCCATTTATGGATTGAAGCAAGCTTCTAGGAGTTGGAATCTTCGTTTTAATGAAGTGATCAATGAGTTTGGTTTCATTAAGAACGAAGATGAACCATGTGTTTACAAGAAGGTTAGTGGGAGCATTATTGTTTTCTTGTTGTTGTATGTTGACAACATCCTACTTATTGGGAATGACATCCCGACACTACAGTCTGTAAAGGCTTAGTTAGGGAAGAATTTCTCAATGAAGGACTTAGGAGAAGCAGCCTATGTGTTAGGCATAAAGATCTATAGAGATAGAACCAAATGGCTTCTCGGGCTAAGTCAAAGTACATATATTGACAAGGTGCTAAAGAGGTTTAGCATGCAAGACTTGAAGAAAGGATTCTTGCCCTTGTCACATGGCATATCTCTCTCAAAGAGTCAATGTCCTAGTACATCTAAGGAGAGAGAGCGGATGAGTAAGATTCCTTATGCTTCTGCAATAGGATCTATCATGTATGCCATGCTATGTACTCGACCGGATGTCGCTTATGCTTTGAGTGTCACAAGCAGATACCAAGCTGATCCCAGTGAGAGTCACTGGACAGCAGTTAATAACATCTTTAAGTACTTGAGAAGGACTAAGGATGCATTCCTGGTTTACGGAAGCATGGATGAGCTTGTTGTAAAGGGTTACACAGATGCTAGCTTCCAAACCGATAGGGATGATTTCAGATCGCAATCAGGTTATGTGTTTTGTCTTGGAGGTGGTGCTGTATGCTGGAAGAGTTCAAAGCAAGAGACAGTTGCCGATTCTACAACCGAGGATGAGTACATTGCTGCCTCAGATGCGGCGAAAGAGGCTGTTTGGATCAAGAAGTTCGTAACTGAACTTGGGGTAGTTCCGAGCATTGAGAGTCCGATTGAGCTCTTTTGTGATAACAATGGGACAATCGCACAGGCTCAGGAACCTAGATACCACCAGAGATCCAAACATATTCTCCGACGCTATCATCTTATTAGAGAGATCATAGATAGAGGCGATGTCAGACTGTGCAGAGTTCCATCTGAGAACAATGTAGCAGATCCGTTGACTAAGCCGCTCACACACCAGAAGCATGATGCTCATCCTGCGTCCATTGGTATTAGATACATGTATGATTGGCATTAGTGCAAGTGGGAGATTGTTAGTGTAATATGCCCAAAAGCTAATCAATGGATGTTTTATTTGTAGTCATGTATACACATTAAGGTTATTCCAATAAATATTGTTTATGAGATAAACGCTTGCACATATTTATAACCCTAGAATATTTATATATTCTTAAATGTCCCTAGTCGATTATTATTATGGATGGGTTGTAATAATAAATTAAGACTAGCATATGTTGAGAATTATATGAGATATGAATTTTACATATGGGTACAAGTTAGAGAACTTGTGGACTGGACCGACCCACATAAGAACGCTACATGGAACGTTATATGATTGTCATTAGCGGTTCTTATATGTATTGTCCTTAGACCTGTGATCATCAGGGCTCCCAACATATAAGTCGTATACTTTGATATTACTCTTGGCTATTTTGTAAGTGAGTAGACTTAGTGTAATCATTGGGTATATGATAAATGTGTAGTGGGTTTTGTGTGATCTAGAGGAGATTCGTCCAACCCATATAACGGGTATATTATTGGTTGGTTTCTTGATAGATTTGAACTGTAAATGCACGGTCGTGCTCGGATTATGATATGGTGATATCATTAGTATCCGTTTTACACAGTTAGCTCGAGGATCAAGAAATCGAGATTAAACATATGCGAGATTGACATATTCCATGTCTCGTGTTTAATCTTGATACTGGGACGAAGGGACGATGACATGCTTACGAGGCATATTGAATCAGTACTGATCTTGTCGTTCGGGTAGCAATGATGTGTTGCTAGACGCCGCTCTTTGCTTATAATTGTAAATGAGTTTACAATTATTGCCAGACGTTACAAGTGCCTACAGGGTCACACACTTAGAGCCGTTGATTCGAGCAGGTGGTTAAACCGTGGTTGGACCATGGTTCGACCAGGTGTGGTTGGACCGTGGTTGGACCGTGGTCGCTTTGGGCTGGTTTGATTCAATAATAGTCAAAATTATTGAGCCAAACCTGATGGCATGTGATGTGTAATTCCATTAGTGCATAGTGGAGACATGATTAGACTAGATAGTGGAGGAATCTTAATCATGTTAGATGGACCATTATGTTGGCCATTCTTGTCTCTAATAATGTATGCACTAATTGGAGTGAGTAATCAGATTACTCTACACCTTGAGTCTGATTTTTTAGAGCTTGAGAGACTTGAGAGCTTAGAGTTTTTCAGGTTACACACATCCTTCTTTGAGAAAGAAGAAAAACACCACAAACACTAGCTCCCGGAAACCTACTGCTAGCACATCAGTTCGGGGGTGCTCGGGTTGGTAATCGTGTGACGATCCTAGCTAGTCATCAACGGTTCGTGTGGATACCGTAGAGGGGCGGGATTTCTGTCCGGCTCTTGCTGATTCGTCCCTACAGTTGGGTGAAAAACCTCAACCGATTCAGGTACGTAAAAATTGTTATTCGGTTTAGCTGCCCTTCACTTGGATCCTCCATGTATATCCGGTTTTTCCGCTGCGTATGTTATTGCTTTTGATTGTCAATTTGCATGCCCGGATACTTACAGTGGTAGCGGAGCCTCTTGTGAAGTTCTAAACCGAATTATGTGTTCATATGTTTTATGTGATATAGTATGAACGTGCTAGTATATGTGATATGCTGAATTCATTTTGTATATGTGATGTGCTAAATGAGTTATTGAACATGTTGATGTTGTGTTTTTGTTAAAAAGATTTTGACAACAAGCACTTGATTGGTATGAGATATCAATCAAGATATTCATGGCAGTAAGTCGAAGAGTTCGACTAAGAAAAATCGAGTGTCGGTTTGTGTATGGAACGATTGTCGTTCTAGCACATCACGGCCAGAACATCGTTGTTCATCAGATGAACATCGATGTCATCAAGGGTTTAGCCTTGGCCGAGCCTACTGAACATCGATGTTGTGTGACAAAACATCAATGTTCTATGAAGGTTGGCCTTGGCAGATTCCCATGAACATCGATGTTCAAGATTGAACATCGATGTCCAAGAGTTCTGCCGAATTGATTTGAGATTCCAGAATTCTTAAACATTGATGTTTAAGTCGAAACATCGATGTTCTTGAGTTCTAGAACCTCAAACATCGATGTTTAAATGTTATACATCGATGTTTAAAAGTACTGCCAAGTTTTTGGACCTTCGGAACCTTCCAACATCGATGTTCAAGAAACATCGATGTTCTTGAGCTTTGCCAAATAGTTTGGAGCTCCAGAGCCTTAGAACATCGATGTTCAGATCAAGACATCGATGCTCTTGAGTTCCAGAGGCCATTAGACATCGATATTCAAGCTAGGACATCGATGTTCATGAGTAATGCCAAGTGGTTGGCGAGAATCAGATTCTCACAACATCGATGTTCACTGTTAGATATCGATGTTCTCATGTAATTTTGGTTTCCAAATTTACAAACATCAATATATGATTCATCAAGAACATGCATGTAATGTATTGGAATAATATGTTGATGAAAATATTAAGTTCTTAGTTGCCTTCCATGATAAGCACTCATCATTGCTTAGATCAACACTTGGTAGGTTTTGCCAAAGCAAGGTGCCAATGTTTATCCTAGCAAGGTGCGACGCGATAATTGTAATATCGGAACTGCTTATTATGGTGTTGAACTTAACTAGGTCATCTTAATAGGATTAAGGACTTAGAGGCAAGGAGTTGAGCTAAGTCTATGAGATAGACAAGAACAAGTGTTGTTCACTCAACTATCCAAGAGTTACATGAGATGTAATTGACAAGAGTTGTCTACCTAAATAACTATGAAGTAAGCGATCAGCCAAAGCTGACTTATCTAGTAGTGAAATATGGATCTTGGCCTACTTATATGATTGTCTTGATTTATATAGTAGGAGCATCATTTAATAGAATTCCTTGTTAAATGATTTTGTATGCATGACTCTTATTTGTGTGAGTTGATCATTGTTGTAGAATTTCCATGGCACAAAACACTAGCACAATGTCACTGCGATCTGTCCTTGAGAAGGAAAAGTTGAATGGGAATAACTTCCTAAAATGGTATCGCAACTTGAGGATAGTCCTCAAACAAGAAAAGAAGTTGTATGTCCTCGAAGGGCCTGTTCCGGATGAACCGGCGCCTAGTGCTCCAAGGGCAGAAAGGGATGCTTACAAGAAGCACCTTGATGATGCATTAGATGCAGCATGCCTTATGCTTGTTAACATGGACTCTGAGCTTCAGAAGCAACATGAGAACTTGGGTGCATTCGATATGATCGAACATCTGAAAATGCTTTTTGAAGAGCAAGCTAGGCATGAGAGGTATGAGACCTCTAAGGCATTGTTCCAATGCAAGATGGCTGAGTCATCACCCGTGAGACCTCATGTGCTCAAAATGATTGGATACATTGAGAGCCTTGAGGGTCTTGGTTTTCCTTTGCAGAAGGAGTTGGCTGTTGATCTAGTCCTGCAATCGTTGCCGGATAGTTACAGCCAATTTGTCATGAACTTCAATATGAATCATCTTGACAAATCATTGTCTGAGTTGCTTAACATGTTGGGAACAGTTGAGCAACAAATGAGGGCAAACAAATCCAACAATATGTTGATTGGAAAAGGCAAAGGAAAGGGTAAAGCAAAGTTTAACAAGAAGAAGAAATGTGCCAAAAAGTTTGGTGCATGTGCATCTTCTTGTGATCATGTGCTGAAACCCAAGGGTGGTATTGCAAAGGAAGGACATTGTTTCCATTGCAATAAACCGGGCCATTGGAAGCGCAACTGCCCTATTTACCTTGAAGAGGTGAAGAAAAGGAAGGGAAGTGAGACTTCCACTTCAGGTATTTTCGTTATAGAAGCTAATATCTCTATCTCTGCATCATGGGTATTAGATACCGGATGTGGTTCTCACATTTGTGTAAATGTGCAGGAACTGAGAAAGAGTAGGAGATTGGCAAAGGGTGAGATAGACCTGCGCGTGGGAAATGGAGCAAGAGTTGCTGCATTAGCCGTAGGAACTTACTATCTTACTTTACCGAGTGGTTTGGTTTTAGAACTGGGCAATTGTTATTATGTACCGACCATAAGCAGGAATTTGATTTCTGTGTCTTGTCTTGACAAGAAAGGTTTTTCATTTGTAATAAAGGACAATTGTTGTTCTATTTATTTCAATGATGTTTATTATAGTGGTGCGTATTTAAGCAATGGTTTGTATGTTCTTAACCTAGAAACCGTAATCTATAACGTTAATACGAAGAAGGTTAGAATGAACGATTCTAATGAAACCTATCTTTGGCATTGTCGATTGGGCCATATAAACGAGACTCGTATATCTAAACTCCATAAAGATGAACTTTTAGACTCATTTGATTTTGAATCATTTGAGACATGTGAGTCATGTTTGTTAGGCAAGATGACGAAGGCTTCTTTTACCGGTAAAGGTGAAAGAGCTTCGGACTTGTTAGGTCTTATACATAGTGATGTATGTAGACCGATGTCGACACAAGCTAGAGGTGGATTTAAATACTTCATTACATTTACTGACGATTTCAATAGGTGTGGCTATGTGTATCTAATGAGACACAAGTCAGAATCCTTTGAAAAGTTCAAAGAATTCAAGAATGAAGTACAGAATCAACTCGGCAAGAGTATTAAAATGCTTCGATCAGATCGAGGAGGTGAATACTTAGGCCGAGAATCTCTTGATCATCTAAAAGAGTGTGTTATAGTATCATAGCTCACTCCACCGGGTACGCCTTAATGGAATGATGTTTTCGAAAGGAGGAATAGAACCTTGTTAGACATGGTTCGTTCGATGATGAGCCAAGCTGACCTTCCTTCTTCATTTTGGGGACATGCATTATTGAGTGCTGCATTTACACTTAACCGTGTTCCATCTAAATCCGTCGAAAAGACACCATATAAGATATGGACTAGGAGGCGTCCCAATTTGTCTTTTATGAGAATTTGGGGTTGTGAGGCCTACGTTAGACGTGAAGCATCAGAAAAACTCGGCCCTAAATCCGACAAGTGCCTCTTTGTAGGATACCCTAAGGAAACTAAATGGTATTATTTCTACAATCCCACCGAGCACAAAGTGTTTGTTGCTCGGAGTGCTATTTTTCTAAAAAGAGAATTTATTTCTAGAAGAATCAGTGGGAGGAAAATAGAACTCGAAGAAGTTTGAGACATTGAGGCTGAGATGGAACAAGGACAGGAACCACAAGATGTTGTGGATGAGAATCCTGTGCCTGAAACACATGGACCGCGTAGGTCGGATAGGACTCGGTACGAGCCTGAGAGATATGGGTTTCTTATGACTCATACTGGAGACGTGATGCTCATAGATGAGGATGAGCCCACTTCCTATCAGCAGGCCATTACGGGTCCAGACTCTAAGAAGTGGCTAGAAGCCATGAATTCAGAAATGGAATCCATGTATCAAAACAAGGTATGGACCTTGGTTGATCCACCTGAAGGGGTAAAACCCATAGGGTGCAAGTGGGCCTTTAAGAAAAAGACTGACATGGATGGTATTGTGATTACCTATAAAGGGCGATTGGTGGCAAAACGTTTTAAGCAAGTTCATGGTATTGGCTATGATGAAACTTTCTCACCAGTTGCCATGGTAAAATCCATCCGAATTCTATTGGCTACAGTGGCATACTATGATTATGAAATATGGCAAATGGATGTCGAAACCGCTTTCCTTAACGGAAATCTTTTAGAGGATGTGTACATGACACAACCTGAAGGTTTTGTCGATCCAGATAATGCTAATATGGTATGCAAGTTGCAGAGATCCATTTATGGATTGAAGCAAGCTTCTAGGAGTTGGAATCTTTGTTTTAATGAAGTGATCAAAGAGTTTGGTTTCATTAAGAACGAAGATGAACCATGTATTTACAAGAAGGTTAGTGGGAGCATTATTGTTTTCTTGCTGTTGTATGTTGACGACATCCTACTTATTGGGAATGACATTCTGACACTACAGTCTGTAAAGGCTTGGTTAGGAAGAATTTCTCAATAAAGGACTTAGGAGAAGCAGCCTATGTATTAGGCATAAAGATCTATAGAGATAGATCCAAAAGGCTTCTCGGGCTAAGTCAAAGTACATATATTGACAAGGTGCTAAAGAGGTTTAGCATGCAAGACTCCAAGAAAGGATTCTTGCCCTTGTCACATGGCATATCTCTCTCAAAGAGTCAATGTCCTAGTACATCTAAGGAGAGAGAGAGGATGAGTAAGATTCCTTATGCTTCTGCAATAGGATCTATCATGTATGCCATGCTATGTACTCGATCGGATGTCGCTTATGCTTTGAGTGTCACAAGCAGATACCAAGCTGATCCCGGTGAGAGTCACTGGACAGCAGTTAAGAACATCCTTAAGTACTTGAGAAGGACTAAGGATGCATTCCTGGTTTACGGAAGCGTGGATGAGCTTGTTGTAAAAGGTTACACAGATGCTAGCTTCCAAACCGATAGGGATGATTTTAGATCGCAATCAGGTTATGTGTTTTGTCTTGGAGGTGGTGCTGTATGCTGGAAGAGTTCAAAGCAAGAGACAGTTGCCGATTCTACAACCGAGGATGAGTACATTGCTGCCTCAGATGCGGCGAAAGAGGCTGTTTGGATCAAGAAGTTCGTAACTGAACTTGGGGTAGTTCCGAGCATTGAGAGTCCGATTGAGCTCTATTGTGATAACAATGGGACAATCGCACAGGCTCAGGAACCTAGATACCACCAGAGATCCAAACATATTCTCCGACGCTATCATCTTATTAGAGAGATCATAGATAGAGGCGATGTCAGACTGTGCAGAGTTCCATCTGAGAACAATGTAGCAGATCCGTTGACTAAGCCGCTCACACAGCAGAAGCATGATGGTCATGCTGTATCCATTGGTATTAGATACATGTATGATTGGCTTTAGTGCAAGTGGGTGACTGTTAGTGTAATATGCCCAAAAGCCAATCAATGGATGTTTATTTGTAATCATGTATACACATTAAGGTTATTCCAATAA
This sequence comes from Turnera subulata, assembly GCA_028386065.3. NCBI lineage: Eukaryota > Viridiplantae > Streptophyta > Magnoliopsida > Malpighiales > Passifloraceae > Turnera > Turnera subulata. Next base: position 89,497 of record JAKUCV010002460.1, on the reverse strand, counting down.
ATATCGTTTATGAGATAAACGCTTGCACATATTTATAACCCTAGAATATTTATATATTCTTAAATGTCCCTAGTCGATTATTATTATGGATGGGTTGTAATAATAAATTAAGACTAGCGTATGTTGAGAATTATATGTGATATGAATTCTACATACGGGTACAAGTTAGAGAACTTGTGGACTGGACCGACCCACATAAGAACGCTACATGGAACGTTATATGATTGTCATTAGCGGTTCTTATATGTATTGTCCTTAGACCTGTGATCATCAGGGCTCCCAACATATGAGTCGTATACTTTGATATTACTCTTGGCTATTTCGTAAGTGAGTAGACTTAGTGTAATCATTGGGTATATGATAAATGTGTAGTGGGTTTTGTGTGATCCAGAGGGGATTTGTCCAACCCATATAACGGGTATATTATTGGTTGGTTTCTTGATAGAGTTGAACTATAAATGCACGACCGTGCTCGGATTATGATATGGTGATATCATTAGTATCCGTTTTACACAGTTAGCTCGAGGATCAAGAAATCGAGATTAAACATATGCGATATTGACATATTCCATATCTCGTGTTTAATCTTGATAATGGGACGAAGGGACGATGACATACTTACGAGGCATATTGAATCAGTACTGATCTTGTCGTTCGGGTGGCAATGAAGTGTTGCTAGACGCCGCTCTTTGCTTATAATTGTAAATGAGTTTACAATTATTGTCGGACGTTACAAGTGCCTACAGGGTCACACACTTAGATCCGTTGATTCGAGCAGGTGGTTGAACCATGGTTGGACCATGGTTCGACCAGGTGTGGTTGGACCGTGGTTGGACCATGGTTCGACCAGGTGTGGTTGGACCGTGGTTGGACCAGGGTCGCTTTGGGCTGGTTTGATTCGACAATTGTCAGAATTATTGAGCCAAACCTGATGGCATGTGATGTGTAATCCCATTAGTGCATAGTGGAGACATGATTAGACTAGATAGTGGAGGAATCTTAATCATGTTGGATGGACCATTATGTTGGCCATTCTTGCCTCTAATAATGTATGCACTAATTGGAGTGAGTAATCAGATTACTCTACACCTTGAGTCTGATTTTTTAGAGCTTGAGAGCTTAGAGTTTTTCAGGTTACACACATCCTTCTTTGAGAAAGAACAAAAACACCACAAACACTAGCTCCCGGAAACCTGCTGCTAGCACATCAGTTCGGGGGTGCTCGGGTTGGTAATCGTGTGACGATCCCAGCTAGTCATCAACGGTTCGTGTGAATACCGTAGAGGGGCGGGATTTCTATCCGGCTCTTGCTGATTCGTCCCTACAGTTGGGTGAAAGACCTCAACCGATTCAGGTACGTAAAAATTGTTATTCGGTTTAGCTACCCTTCACTTGGATCCTCCATGTGTATCCGGTTTTTCCGCTGTGTATGTTATTGCTTTTGATTGTCAATTTGCATGCCCGGATACTTACATGCTCGATGAAAAATGATTATCAGCCTTATACCATGTGCAAGGGTACCAAAGGAGGATAGCTCGAGCCTTCAACAAGCGAGTTCGAGAGAGAGGATTGAAGAAAGGGGACATGGTGTTGAAAGAAATAAGATAACCTGTGCATGACCCTAGGGGCAGGTTTAAGGCTAAATGGACGGGGCCCTACATCATCAAAGAAATCATGTCAAGAGGTGCTACAAAGATTAGAGACTTGGACGGGAATGAGTTTCGAGAACCAGTCAACTTGGACCAGTTGAAGAAATATTATGTATAATATAGATCCAATTCTTTGTGCTAAAAAAAGGGAAGAATATGATAAAATTCAAGGTCCAGCCCACTTTTATTAATAAGAGTTTAATGGTTGACAAGAAAGAAAAAGGGAGTTCATTCACTCATTTATTTTGCATGCATTACACATGTCATAAAATTTTTCCTAGCAAAACATCCAGTATGCTTAAGCTTCCTCTTCATTGTCGCTAGGAGATTTGGGTTCTAAGCTAACATTTGATCCTAAAAATCAGTTCCTGTAACTTAAGAGGATCCATTCAGAATGACCCATGTATTTCTTCAACCATTGTTGATATCCTTCGGAAGAATAGGGGGGCCTTCGGATTGAGAACTTTACCCTTATGGGCTGACTCCAATGTCCGTGCATGAGCTTTATGGTACGGTTGTCCATTAACATGTCGAGGGGCGAGCATGAAGGCGGAGGAGTGAATTGAGCACGGCCAAATTGTCTAACTATCCTAGCCGGATAATATTGGGTAGAACGATAAACCCCTGGGAGGACCACCACCTTCTGACCAGGCAAACGGAAGACGACTTCTTGCATGTGGAACCAAGGGCAACACCACAAGATTTGGCTGTCAGTCATATCCTTCATAAAAGCACCCAATCTTTGGTAGAAGAAACAACTACGACGAGGTTTCGCTCATGATAGTCCATAGGGGTATACCAGCTAGACTTTGGAGAGACGATCAATTGGAGATGGTCGTATAACCGCATCTGAAAAAAAAAAAGAAACGAGTTCACGAGTTTTGTACAGAAGTCAGGGAGAGTAAATGCGATTTCAGAAGTCAGATAAATCAAGGATGATACCTGGAGAAGGAGGGGAGAACCAGTCAAGGGCTTGCCAGGATAAGATGCCAGAGTATCCAAGCAAATAAGAGTCTCGCCCAAAATAGAAGGCACCATGTTACAACCGTTAAAGAGCTTAGCCACCAAAGTGCCAACACCGAGGGGGCACGCGCCACAATGGGTGACTAACACAAATTCGCTTACCATCACCAAATCTAGGGCGTGGTCATGTCTGCTTCTCCAGGAAGGGCTGCATTCTAGATATCCGCGTGATGTAGTACTAACAAAGTATTGATCAACTATGGGAGATAAGTTCATGAATTCCCCCTTGCCCAGCAAGAATTTCAGTTGGTTACTGTCAAGGGACAAAAAGGAACTAACCTCCAGCTCAGCTACTGCGGTGGGGGAGACCATGGCAATATCTTCCCCTATTTGAACCTCCAAAAGTGCGCCGAATTCATCTATAGTGGGACAGAGTTCTGCCTCGGAAGGGCCAAAGCGGAACACGTGATGGTCACGATCCCAGAACATAGCAGCAGCACAAATCAAGCCTTCATCAATCTTTACATGGGCCAGGTCAAACAAGGCACAAAGTCCGGTTGGCTTGAGGTCGAAGCGACGCGTTTGGGGGATGCTCTCCATCCATTGGAACACCTTGGAACGGAAATCTTCACTCATGTTTGCCTTAGATGCATTTGAGATATGTTTTGACAAGTTGTGAAGAGTTCTGGGTACCTAAAGTTTTATTTATAACGATTTAGGGTCGGTGGAATTCGCACAAAACCTTAAAGCCCAAACCCAAAAGCCAAAAAACGGAAAAAAGATGAAGACCCGGGAGCTATAACCGCCAGCGCGGGCGGTCATGACGAAAAGACCGCCACGCCTGGCGGTCATCCATACAAGACCGCTGGGAAGTGGCGGTCATCCCTCCTCACGACCGCCCGGCCAGCACTATTCACCCGAAAAAAATTTTGAAAAAAAAAATTCAGAAAATTGAGAGAGGAAGAAAAAAAGGGGAAAGAGAGAATATGAAAAAGAGGCGAGGAAAGCATGTGTATCTATCACTTAAGGGGCATTTTATGATCTTTTACTTGAATTTACAATGATATGTGTTATGATGAGTTAGACGTGTGTTTTGCTTTAGAATGATGAGTCTTTTGAAGACGTGATGAGCCTATTCTTTGGACGATTGCCTTGAATGAGGGAGGATCCGAAGGATCCGCGAACATGCTCGATCTAGACCAGCCGAGACCAGGGGCAGATACCCCTAAAGTAGAGTGGATGAGGATGTTGCGGGATAGATATCCCAGGGACGTTGTCCCGACATAGAGGAGCACCTGAGGCAATGTAGATGAACCACGGGATGATTCCCGTTAGCTCTTGGGACCAGGAAAATCCCAAGACCCCCGAGATGAGATGAGATCCTCACCGGAGGGCGACAATGTCCCTAGTTAACATAGGTGAGATGATCCTAGTTAGCAAAATCTCCACGGGAGGGTGATAATATCCTTAGTTGGCAAAATCCCCACGGGAGGGTGATAATATCCTTGGTTGGCAAAATCCTCACGGGAGGGCGACAATATCCCTAGTTAACACAGGTGAGATGATCCTAGTTAGGAAAATCTCCACGGGAGGGTGATAATATCCTTAGTTGGCAAAATCCCTACAGGAGAATGATAATATCCTTAGTTGGCAAAATCCCCACAGGAGGGTGATAATATCCTTAGTTGGCAAAATCCTCATGGGAGGGCGACAATATCCCTAGTTAGCATAGGTGAGATGATCCTTTGTTAATGACTTTTGGGACCAGGAAAATCCCAAAAGAAACCCCGGGATGAGATGATTCCCTGTAGCTCTTGGGACCAGGAAAATCCCAAGAGATGAGATGAGTCAATCGCAAACCTCGGGATAAGATGATTTTCGAGGTGGAGCATTTGATGCTCCAACCATTGGCCCACAACACTCACATTCGTTATTCAAATTTGGTTGTTCCTTCCTTGCGTTTCTTCATCTTTAAGTTTTAAAGACTCACCAACGAGGGGCATCTGTGAACACCCAAATTTGACCCATGAAAATTATATTGAGATTAGACTCCAGACATGTTTGAATCATAAGATTGATGAGTTAGTCTTGGGTTGAAGCATGGATAGGGTTTAATTTTAGTAGAATTTATACGTTATAGTAATTAAGACTTTTATATGTCTAGGATTAATGAGACGATTTAATCATAGGATATGTTAAGGACTAAATTGCTAAAATGTATTTTATCTCATTAAATTTGGGCTTGTTTATTTATTAAACCCAATTATATGTATTCTTGGGTTGAAAATAAATATAAAGGTCCAATTTAATAAGGTATGGACTTTTCTTCAGAGTTGCACAGCCCATTAACACCTTGCTTGCAGACAAATTTAGCTTTGATTTTCGTGGAAATCAGAGTAAATGAAACGCCCCGACCCGTATTTACCGGACACAGTAAACACGTGTCGGAACTGTGACGACCCAACCAAAACGAGCCCAGCATACAGTGTATACAATAGAAACTCGGGCTCAACAGCCCAAAAATAATAACGTCAGTAACATCATATCCGGCCCAATGGCCCAACAATAACAAAATAATGCACAGCGGAAGACTTAATAACTCACAAAAACACTGTATGCGACATAGATGCAAACTATGGATCCGAGCCCTGTCCAAGGGATAACGCCGCATCCTGTCTGGAATGCACCCAACCTGTAACACAAATAACTCATCCTACGGGATGAAAGCCCGCAGGTGAGGGGTGAGTCCGAAGTGCTCACCGACGAAGGATAGACAATCAATAAGCACACTATAATTACTCAAGTCAAAAACAAGAAAAAACCGCCAAACCAAAAGACAAGACCCAAAACTGGTCCAAGACCAAAAAGACTCAAATAAAAATCCAATTTCCAATTTTATCTTTCCGGGCCCCGTCACGGATAAGCTAGAGGTCAGACCTGGTTATCAACATATTCCGGGTGCCAGACCAAATCAAGAGAACCCAGGGATCGACATCCCAAAAATACGAACCCAGGGATAGACATCCCAAAAATAATCACGGGATAGACATCCCAAGCATAGACATGCTTATCACAAGTAACCCAGGTCACGGCCACCACGAAACAGTCTTAAACCATCGAGTCGTACCACTACTTATCACGTGACAATTATATTATCATCATCAAAAACCAAAATCAGGGATCAACATCCCTAACCAAAATACCGGGATAGACATCCGTATCCAAAATCAAGGATCGACACCCTTATCACAATTTATTATTTATTCCATTATTCTTATGGCCAAAGACACGAAAATAAATATCCAAAACCCGACGCACGGGGATAAACATCCCAAAAACCAAGTCAAAATACTGAGATAAACATCCCAACAACAATCACAACTGAAACGCCCCGACCCGTATTTACCGTACACAGTAAACACGTGCCGGAACTGTGACAACCCAACCCAATAAAGCCCAAACAACAGTGTATAAATCAATAAATTGGCCAACGGCCCAATAACCAAAACTGGGAACCGGCCCTTCGGCCCAACATAGGACTCGTCACCCAAACCCCGGGGACATCAACAACAATAACTGTCTGGCCCAATGGCCCATTACAACATATACTCAGCAGAGAACATAACAATATGCACAGCGGAAGACCTATGACTCACATGACAACTAGGCAAGCCCAATGCAACTAATGGATCCGAGTCCTGTCCGAGGGTACGCTTCAGCTTGCCCGGTACGTTCCTGCACTACAACAACTCATCCTACGGGATGAAACCCCGCAGGCGAGGGGTGAGTCCGAAGCGCTCACCGACGAAGGATAAACAGTGATATATTCAACCATAATACTTTCGAAGTAAAACAACCATCGAATAGATGAAACTACACACACAACACGACAGAGGAATCTAAATCAAGCAACGCATCAAGGAATCTAACACAACCAACACGTCAAAGGAATCTCACTTAATCACATCAAAGCCAAGACCAAAAGATTACTTTTTAGTTTTTATTACCAATTTTATCTCCCGGGCCCCGTCACTGGACAAGTTAGGGTCGTACCTGGTTATTAACTAATTCTGGATGCCAGGCCCCACCACAATCCGGGATCAACATCCCCATATCTCAAATCCGGGATCAACATCCCAATATCTCAAATCCGGGATCAACATCCCAATATCACAAATCCGGGATCAACATCCCAATATCACAAATCCGGGGTCAACACCCCAACCAACAAACCCTCTGGCAAGACACCACAGAACTAGTCTCTAACCATCTAGTCGTACCACTACTTCCCAAGTGACAATTACATCATCTCATAATCAAATCCAATTCCATTTCCAATACCCATTATTCTTTTCCCAATTATCCACTTGACCAGTTCATCATTACCCTCTACACAATATCACAGATCCAATAACACAGTCTAACATCAACAACAATAACATCACAGCAGTCATAATCATCACAGATTATTTCTCAAGCTCAACCAAACCGCAATTTCATATCACTAATTACACACAGTTAACAGTACAACAATTATTCACAATATCCACATGATCAATCCACACAGCCCAGCAACAACAACAACATTCATGGCAATCAAATAACTAACAAGGATCATTTCAACGGTTCAATCAAACAACAAAGCATACACAGTATTACGGGCACATATCAAGGTTTATCCATCCTCACCTGGTGTGTCTCTGAAACTGCTATCTGGTCAAATCCCGATACCCTATATGTACATATAGGAACACAATAATCACTTATAATGCACAACAAAATGATCATGCATGATACCGGTTTAGAAATCGTTATACGGCTTGCCTTATCCAATTTCTTTATTATGAAATTAACCTCTTTATTCATTATACCATTTATACTTAATTTCAAATTAAAACCGAAACCGGGTTTCTTATCGATATTCTAATTATTCTTAATTTTTAAATTAAAACCAAAACCGAACGTTCAAGCCGATATCCCGGCCTTCTAACCCTTTGTCGATAAGGGAAAAACATAAGCATATTAGAATACATGTATATATACGTATATTTACACATAAACCGGTACTAGATTAAACATATATCTAGTGTGACCATATTTATACATAGATAGTACGTAACTCCTATTTAACCTTATGTTTATATTTATGCGATAAATCAAGTTGTAACTTCATTATTTAGCCAAACATAAATTTAGTAGGATACGTATATATAATCATTTATACACATGTGCTTATAATTCATAGGTATTCATATTTATATTTTTAGTTTACATTTGACATTTAAATCAAGTAAATAAGTATAATTGGGCCTTTAATTATTAAGAGTCCAAATATAAATTAAGTAAATACTATAGGTCTTTCTAATAGTCCAACACAAAATAAAATTATAAATCGAATTACAAAACATAAATGGAATTAAAGGTCATTATTTGATTAATTAAACTAAATCTTTATTTTAATTAAAACAATTAAGAGTCCGGGTTCATTAACGTTCTTAGTCCGTTAGAATGTATCCGTCCCGAGAACATGGGCCTCCGCACATCGGCCCGTTTCCGAGCCCATTTGTGCACCGAGCCCAAACCCGAGCCCATGGTAAAGGTGAGTCCGAGGAGTTACCAAAACAACCCGTCCATCGAGTCCCATATGTTGGAGAACGCACTGTTCACACTGGAGTTGTCCGGGCCTCGCCGGAAAATTTCCGGGACTCGTCGGAACCTCGCTGGAATCCGGCGGCTACTGTTCACGCAGAAGTTCTCAATCCAGCCCATGTCTCCGTTATTGTTCACCACACATTCAAAACACCCAAAGCACACAGAGGCATCACAGCCAACCCATCACCGTCACAAACCCACAATCACAATTGTTCCACCGGCGACTTCAGAGATGGAAAACACGCAAACACATCCAAGACAACCAATCAATCCAACCAACAGAGATTTGAAAAAGAAAAAGAATGCGAAAGGAAGTGGTAAGAGTCGACCTCTCGTCTTACCCACACAATCGGCGGCGTGAGTTGAAAGGGAAGGGAGAAGAGGAATGGAGTTAGAGGAAATTGAGGGCAGAGCGACGGTGAATTATAGATCGGCACCAGTGGCTTCGATCAGCAGCAAAGGAGAGGGAAAGAAGGAGCAGGGGTTATAGAATTAGGGGCAGAGGAGGAAGGCGACGTCTCTGCTTTTGGGGGCTCGACCTTTGCCTTGGTGGCGACGGGCTCCTCTCGTCCGTGGCAGCAGCGTCTGGCTGCGGCGGTGGTGGAGGAGAGGGTGACACGGCGGTACTTAGGGGCTCCTGGGCATGGTTGTCGCTCGCCTCGGAACGGTGGCAGCGGTGGAAGCGTGAGAGAGGGAAGGGGAAGATGGTGGCGCGAGGGTGAGAGAGGGCATCTGGTGGTGGCGGCGATGTGGTTATTAGTGGTGGTGTGTAGGTTGAAGGTGAAGCGAGATGGTGGTGATGATGATGGCGGCAGAGAAGGGAGAGGCAGGGGGAAAGAGTTGGAGAGGAAAAGAGAGGTGTTGATGACGAAGATGGTAGAGAGAGAGATGAGAGGAATCGGGCAGAGGGAGGGGAAATAAAGGAGAAATAAAAGAGAGGACAAAGACAAAGGAAGAAAGGAAGAAAAGATGGTAGTGGGGAGGAAGTGTCGGTCACGGGTGAGGCGGCTGAGAAGAAAGAAAAATGGAGAAGAAAAGAAAAGAAAAGAGAAAAGAAAGGAAGGGGAGGAAAAGAAAGAAAAGAGAGAAGAAAGTGGGGCCCACGTGGCCGGGGAAAAACCGGGAGAGAGGAAAAACGTAGTCGGGAAAGAGGAAGAGAAAGGAGAGAGGAGGAAGAAGAGTGGCTCGGGCAAGCCTCATATGGCCGGTCCGGATTCTCGCGTCGGAATCCCGTAGACGCAGGGATACTCCCGTCTTTCCGACAAATTCCGTCCCGAGTCCAAAAATGCAACTTGGGCTCGGAAAATCCGATTAATTCTCCCGAGCGTTGACCAACTTTCGGAACTGAAAACCGAGGCTCGGTTAGTTAGGAAGACACTCCCGAGCGCGGGAAAATTCTCGGTTTCGAAAAAACGACTCCCGATTTACCTTGAATTAATTACCCAAGATTAATTCAACAGTAAATCACGGTAAAACGACTTCTACAGTCCCGGTAAAAATCAAAAATTTTACCCGGGCTGTTACAGTCTACCCACCTTAAAAAGAATTTCGTCCCCAAAATTCCGTCTTATCCATGGGTCCTACCACGATAAGCTTCTGGCACACTCTGCCAGGTGTCCAACCACAACATGAGTTACTGCTTATACCCTTAAGAGACATCTCATCCGCTTATAAATACCAAACCTCACAGCTGAGACATTCACTCTCAGCCATGGACTCTCCACTTCGTTCTCGAACGACCTCAGACTCCGAGAACAACAGCTACATCGGCGGCACAGCTTTCCCAACAAGCTCCGATGAAGAGCCTCCCAAGAAACGGTTCAAGACCAACATCATCGGCCTGGAGGAGCACATGGTGGTCTCCCCAAAACAACGGAAGAAGCGTGCCGGCAAGAAGGCTGAGGACAAGAAAGGCAAGGCGGTAGCTGAAAGCAGCACACCGCAGCAGAAGTTGACGCAGCTGAACGTCTCCCTGAGGAAGATTAGCTCGGCGGTGGCACAAATTGAACTGGCGTGCGCGGAGCTGTTCCCTCACCTGAGGAACGTTCAACAGCTTGTAAAAGACCTTGAGAAGCAAGTAGCTCCTTAGAGCACTTCTTCTCTGTTGTAACACCTTTATGAAATAAATAAAATAAATTTCTTTTTTAAATCAAAATTCTCTTGTGTTAAGAAATCTTGTGTTAAATAGGAAAACAAACATGTCAAGGCAGATTAAAATCAACCATAAGATCAAATATAAAGGGATCAAAAATTAAAATTCAGTTAACAAAATCAAAACAGAAAGAATTTAAAACAAAACATGTTTCCATGAACGGTGTTCGTATCGGACGTGAACATCCTCGAATCACGAAACTTACCGTACAACTAACGGTGACGTCGGTTAACCTCGTGATAAAGATACACGTTAACTCGGAAGGCGATGTTCACGGGATCGTCCTGTGTCCCTCGAAAGACACGTTACCCACTTGTTCACAATTTCCGCATAAGCCAAAACGTCTAACAATTTCCGCATAAGCCAAAACGTCTATCAAGCTCGCATCTCTCCACGATGTCCGAACAGCTGTGAGCTTGTCGCACATGCGCTCTACTCGAGATACGGCCCCATCCGTCTAGCCTCAACGGTCACGGATGCTTGTGATAAAAGATGCAAGAAAAATATAGCAAGACCATGGAAAGAAAGACAAGATAGCCAGAGCGAAAGAAAATCATGTGATGGAAATAGACTGAAAAACTCTGGCATGGGTCCGAAAAAATGCGTAAAGTAACAAAGCATTAAATAAAGCAACGGTAAAATTCAAAAGGCAAGATCTTGAAAATCAAAAACGGTAATCACGCTCCCCAAAAGTGTATAAAAGAAGGAGCGGTGAGGTGTAAATCACCAAAAGCAATCAAAGCAACAAAACGCTAAAGCAAAAGAAAACACCACGTTCAAAACAAAACCCCACACGTCCAAATCAAGATGCCTGCTCCCCCGTCGGTGTTCTTTGTTGAAGGTGCCAATCTTGGCAGAAGGAACCGACTAGCTTACAGCATGGTCAACAAACGTGCTGAAGAGCTGCCGAACGAGCTCGGCAGAATGCCACGACTGGTCTTCGTCGACGAGCTCTATTCGTCATGGTTCTTCGTCACTCCCATGGAAGAGGTGTTCTTCCTAGAGGACCATGGGACACTGAGGACTTCATACTACGGCTCAGCAAACTCCGTGATGTTCTTCATCTCGGATAGGCTTCAAGAGTTCAACTTGGAGTCCACTTGCCAGACTGTGGAGCAAGGCGCTTACTACCAGCTCTCAATGACAGCCCAGAGCATACCCAGAATGACTCGGCTACCTCCAACCTGGCCAAAGGTACGGCTACTGGTGTGGAACTGCAGAGGAGTGGCAAGACGTGCACAAGAGTTCTCGCGTACTTTGAGGGACTTAAAGAACCAGTACAAGCTCAACATGGTTCTTCTGACAGAGACGCAGTGGCAACCACGGAACGATCACGGTCTGATTCCGCTCCGATTCCCACAAGCTAACCGGTTCGAGATTCCTGGCCAGCGCGACAGAGGCGGCATGTGGTTCTCGTGGAGCGACAGAGTCACGGTCAACGTCAACAGTGACGCAAACAGCTTCCGTGTCAACGTCGTTGCGAACCGTTAATTGTATTTTCTTTTTATATAATATCAAAAATCCATGTATTATTTCCCCTTTTTATAAATTATCAATGTAATATTTCTATTCGCAATCAATATATTAATATTTCTCTTTGTATCAAAATATTAGCAATATTTATAATATTTGTATTTTCGCATATTTGGCATCATTACCTCTTATGTGTATGTTCCGCGACAGCTGACGTCCCTTGACTAGATCCATAATGCACTTAACTAATATGATATAAAATAATAAACAACTGGAGCGAACTATGCAAACAAGACAACAACACACATAGACTGCCCGAAAAGACCTAACGCCCGCTCCGCTACCAAAATGAAACGCCCCGACCCGTATTTACCGTACACAGTAAACACGTGCCGGAACTGTGACAACCCAACCCAATAAAGCCCAAAAAACAGTGTATAAATCAATAAATTGGCCAACGGCCCAATAACCAAAACTGGAAACCGGCCCTTCGGCCCAACATAGGACTCGTCACCCGAACCCCGGGGACATCAACAACAATAACTGTCTGGCCCAATGGCCCATTACAACATATACTCAACAGAGAACATAACAATATGCACAGCAGAAGACCTATGACTCACATGACAACTAGGCAAGCCCAATGCAACTAATGGATCCGAGTCCTGTCCGAGGGTACGCTTCAGCTTGCCCGATACGTTCCTGCACTACAACAACTCATCCTACGGGATGAAACCCCGCAGGTGAGGGGTGAGTCCGAAGCGCTCACCGACGAAGGATAAACAGTGATATATTCAACCATAATACTTTCGAAGTAAAACAACCATCGAACAGATGAAACTACACACACAACACGACAGAGGAATCTAAATCAAGCAACGCATCAAGGAATCTAACATAACCAACACGTCAAAGGAATCTCACTTAATCACATCAAAGCCAAGACCAAAAGATTACTTTTTAGTTTTTATTACCAATTTTATCTCCCGGGCCCCGTCACTGGACAAGCTAGGGTCGTACCTGGTTATCAACTAATTCTGGATGCCAGGCCCCACCACAATCCGGGATCAACATCCCTATATCTCAAATCCGGGATCAACATCCCAATATCTCAAATCCGGGATCAACATCCCAATATCACAAATCCGGGATCAACATCCCAATATCACAAATCCGGGGTCAACACCCCAACCAACAAACCCTCTAGCAAGACACCACAGAACTAGTCTCTAACCATCTAGTCGTACCACTACTTTCCAAGTGACAATTACATCATC